>JAPYZN010001741.1:0-14752 GCA_030522865.1 Psyttalia lounsburyi | reverse complement strand
A
This sequence comes from Psyttalia lounsburyi, assembly GCA_030522865.1. Lineage (NCBI taxonomy): Eukaryota > Metazoa > Arthropoda > Insecta > Hymenoptera > Braconidae > Psyttalia > Psyttalia lounsburyi. Next base: position 14,751 of record JAPYZN010001741.1, on the reverse strand, counting down.
AGGAAGAAACTTCCCATATGTGAATAGTGATAGGCACTATTCACATAGTTAGATCATCCAGGATTAATGCTGAGGATGGTCTAACTTCGAAACGTCACCGGCACGGAAACCTATATTTTCAGCAAGTTTCATTAAATTTAGTCAGGGGGATCCATACTAGACATTTACCGAATCAATATCTTCATATACTAAATTTTTCAAAAGAGTGATCTAGACTAAGAGATAAATTATTATAAGAGATTATACATGTATATGTAAAAATGCGAAAAAAATCAAAATTGTACTAAAAGCTCGAAATAAAAAATTATTCATAATAGAATTTTTTTTTCGTATACTCAATTATTCAAAAGAGTGATCTAAGCTAAGAGGTAAATTTGAAATTTTTGAATGGTGGTTTGGAATGTGGTCGATCCATTCAGAAACTAATTACAAATGACATTGGTAGGGAGAGAAAACAAAATTTCAAAAAATAACAATACAAAAGGTACCAGTGATATCACTTCTTCAAATACGCGCAATCCCTGCTTGTTTTTCTTTCTATTGTTCTCTCTTTTTTTGATTCATCCAATTTTATGATACCCTCTATTTCTTCCGCCTGAATAAACCTGTATAGGGTTTCCAACTTTAATAAAAAAAATCAAACCATTCAATATTGAAATGAATGTATTGCGTAATTGGCAAAGAATTACTAACAGTGGACAACAATCATTTACACCACAGAACGTTAATTAATCGTTAAAAAAAATAACTAGAAATATCAAGCGATTGCAGTGCATCCACTCTTAAGCAAAGTCAAGAAAATTCTCCAATAAATACACTCTTTCCTCAGTTGTAACCATTCATGAGTTCGATTCGTGACACATCAACCTCAGTCGAATTTACTGGCAGTAGAAGTCCTCGTTCACGTAATAGGATATCCTCCGTGTGACTCACTACCCAATAAATCCGGGAGGCATTTTACCCTCGGTAAAATGCTACGGCTGAAATTTCCAATGGCATCTCCAGCCCGTGGAATCTATTGAAATCCCTGACGTTCCGGTTTTGACACTTGTTAAGTCAACATTTCCGCGTTTAATACCTGATGCCTGTGTGAAGACGATCAGAGCACACGCGACTTAACGAGCACGATTCACCCGTGCGGCACAATCGTGGCCCCAGTAGAGAAAGTATCTCCCCCGTATTTACGGGATAATGTGTTATGCAGGTTGAGGCATCTCACACTGAGATGACTTCTAATCACCATAAACTTGTTAATAGGAGGAATTATAAATTAGAGTGTTTGTAAGTAGAAAGTGGAGACGAGAGGAGCATAAATCATCCGCAGAATTCATAATTTCAGATTGGATCTGAAATAGAATTCTTTATCTCGCATGGAAATTGTCATCGTATCTTTTTAATTTAATTTAATTAGATATCCTCATTAACTGTTAATTTTGATTTAATACAATTTTTTCTATTGATATATTTTCTATAGAATTTATCTGCCTTATATTTTTTCCTACTCTCATCCTTCATTTTCCGCGCGAAAAATTTTACTGAAAATATCTCAATAGAAATGGAATAGTCTCGTGATTCCCTAAGATTTTCTATTAAATGTTTTCGTGCCCATCTCCTCATGATTTTTCCTCTGTGAAGACAAAAACAGGGAAAAATTTGATATTTGAATAAAGGTTAAGCCTCATTGTCTGAAATACCCCTCATCCCATTCATTGTGGTCACATTGACATTAGCGGGCAATGGGTGTCGCTGAAAAATCCCAGTCAAAAGTTACATTGTCGAACAATAGTCCATACGCCCACACATGGTTAACTCCAATCTTTCGCATCTGAATAAAAAAAAAAACCTTCGCATTTTTTTCCCCACGAAAATTACCATCATCTTCCCCATTACGTCATCGAGGAGCGCGTCGATCATCCTCCGATGGCAGTGGATCTTGTTGCATCGGTTAATTGGATAATCCCCGATGATCATTCAGAATGTTCCCTCCGACTTCCGGGAATCAGAATGAGTCGGCTGGAGATTACTGAGGGAAGGCTATAACCCGCCGGCTGGGTTTTATCAAGCCTCAGTGTCTCATTGGGGGTCCGTTTTACACAAGACCGAAAACCATTTGTCTGAATATTCATGAGAAACGGAGCGAAACCAGCTCGTGTATATCGTACCAACTATGTTCAAAGGGTACCATCGTTAAATTAGCGATCCTCGAGTTTCAACTGGCTCTGTCTCCCTCCGGTGGTGCAAGGCGACTCATTTTGGATGAAATGGAGATGAAAACTCGGTCTCCACAGATGTAATTCGGACTGGACCGAAATGTGATATGCTAATCCGGATTTTGCATTTTACGGCTGCTTTCGGACTTCTAATTTTCCTTTTGATAAAAATAATATTCGCACTTATTAGTACTATAATATTAGTTATTGTCAAAAAAAGTCCCTTATCAGTCCATATAATTTCTCGTCAAAATTTGTGTATGGATCTAAATTAATTCACCACTTAGTTCATAAACTCAGTAAAATCAACAAGAAAATTGCGTCATACTCAATTTGTTGAAGAGCTGGATGGGGAGACATAGGCACAATTGTAACCAGTGTACCTCATTGTACACCTTGTGGGGTTCACACCAGCGTGTCCCTGTCGCGAATCCTAGGTAATGCTAAGTGCTCGCGAGGTTTGTTTATATCCTACCGTAAATTGAATTTATTTAAATTCTGTAATTTATATAGCTTCAGTGTGGAAATGAGGGAAAGGTTCCGTACCTCTACCCAAACATACTGAATTCCAAATCTTTGTGTCTTGATGCGATCCATTCATTTAAAGCAACCAGTTTTTGACCCTAGAAACGTTTGCCACAAGAAACAAGCAAAATAAACTAAACTTGCTTCAGTTTTCAAAGAAAGAAATTGGAGATGCTATCTTAACTGTTTACCAAAAATTCATACAATGCTTAGAATTTTATTCCATTCACTAACCATTCGATAATTAAAAATTTTCAATTTCATTTGAAATCATGAAAAAATTGGATTGAATACACTTTTAAGTTCCAAATTAGTTGGCAGCTCGATTTAACTGTGAAATTGTGAACTTCTTGCAACTCAAAAATTTCTGCTTTCACTGAACGGAAATTTCGCGCTCATGAAAGTTACAACTGATGAATGGTTATTGTTGGAAAAAATAACGACTAATAACTGGATTAAATTTAAAGCGAAGGGATTATCTCCAGGTTTCAAATAAAATTTTCAAACCCATATGATACTTTTAGTTGAATGTGGGAATAAAATCCACTAGTAGTGTCAAATCCTCCACTCATGAATGAATCGAAGGAGTGCGCAATCGACGCAGCCGCAGCCAAAACCGCCGCAATATTACATCCTCTCCGTGACAGTTCGTTTAAGGAAATTACCGGCTCCGATAGGCACACGTGTATATCTACCTGACATTTTCATGTGTTCTCCGCCGAGGGGACTATAAAATTGCTCGCACCTCAGTATCTATTCCTCCGGACTTTATTGTTACGTAAAAATGAAGATATTCATTTTATTCAACTAGAGAATGCACCATTCTTTATTGATGCCTGATTTATGGTCAGGATATGGATTACGATGTAGAGAATTGTGTCATGTGGGCGATTTTTCAGGGCAAAAATGAGAAAGAATATAATTCCCATGAAAAAGTGAAAAATAACTCTTCAAAATTAAATTGCATAATGTTTCAGGATTTAAAAATTCTTAAATTCGAGAAACAATAACCTCATCCTTCAAAACATAGTTCTAGTGGCGATAACATCGAAAAAGTGTTGCTTCTCCTGTTGTACAAAGGATTATATTTTTGTTTGAACGCAACAATTTCGCTGTCGCACGTCAATCCTAAAAATGGAAATTTTCGTTTGTATTCGACGAAAGAATACCCGATTCTTTATTGGTCCCCGAGGTTACGTTCAGGATGTGGATTACAAAACAGGAGAATGGAAAAAAAGCAAAACCCATTCCTAAAAACATGTTTACCCCATTTTCCAGGCAACATGTTGACGTTAAGCAAGTCAAATAGTCGATCAAAAATTCAATTGGTAATTTTTCTAGAATAAAAAAACAGAAGATCTCAAAAACAATAACGTCATCTTTCAAGACATAATTTCAACGGCGATAGCATCGAAAAAGTGTTGCCTCTCCTGATGCACAAAGGATTATATTTTTCTCTCATATTTATGCTTCGACTAGATTCATCTAGACGTCCTCGTGACACTGGGGTAATCAATCACGACGATATGATACACTGAACGCAAGAGTTTCGCGGTTGCGAGGTATGATGTTTATCACGTAAAAAGTCAGAATAAGCCGGTGAAAATTGTTAGAATGGAAGGAAGATGAGGAGTTTATGATCGAGATACGAGAGAGGAGGGGGCATCACTGTAGCCGCGCGTTCGCCGTTTCTTTTCTATAATTATGTCTTTTCGCTCTAGTGGCCGAACTCACAGTTGAAAGGTCAATATTTTCGCAATTACGGGGAGACGCTGAGCGAGATCGCGGATTTGAGGTAATGATTCTACAATTGCAATGGGGTCACTGGTGGCACGCGGTTTGGGGGATTCCGTGAGATATTACACACATGGTAATTTAATGTTTACGTGGAGTAAGCGATGGAGGCCGTTTTGAGGCTTATCCCACCCCGAGATTCTCAGATGAGTCAGGTGAAGAACGTGACTCGTTAAACGTGCAGCGACATCTTTTCATCTTCGCGGGCATGATTAATTCTTGGGGAATGTAAATTACTTCGCGGCAATTGCTTTGTTCAGTGGGTTAAGGATGTGAGACGGGAATTTTTCATTGACTGCCCATTTTTTTTCCATCAAATTCTGGGTTTCACGTGAATTTATTCCTCTTGGAATGCACTATTTTGTCGTTACCTAGAGGATCAATCATTTTTTAATAAAAAACTATGATTCAAAAAGTCAATTGATTCAATTCTCACAGTCGCCAATTCAAAATACCATTTTTACTAATTTCTGATTGTAATCGTAATGAATAGCTAATCATGATTTCCATCGGCGATAATTAGGAATAAAATCGATTAAATAAAATCAACTTCATAATATTTTTAAAAAATCCGTCATATAACTGTGTGCATGACGTAGACTTACCCATCAATAATTTCTACGAAACTCAATTAATCAGGCGTAACATCCATGTCGATCCCTCTTCCTGCAATTTCCTGAATTCCCCGATTAATTTATATCAACCAAATAATTTACATACAATCTGACAAACATTGTGTATCCAACCCCAACAACTCCAGCTAATTGACCTGTACTCTCCCCCGGCATTTCCCCCCTCGCATGGCATTCCAAACATTTCCCACCCCAGGCGGATTCAATCAATTCCAACAGGCCAATTAATACTCCGAGCTATTCAAAAGAAATCTAAAAAAATTCAATACCTGCGTTTGATACATTCCCGAAGAATGACGCACACGAGAACGGGAAATTGCCTCCCAGCCTTTATGCATTCGTAAACGAAAAAATTCCCGGGATTCTCCAGCACATTCTCCCGAATGGTGTACAAGAATCCCTCGGCGCGATCGCTCACACCCGTCGAGATTATTAATTACCTAGAACTCGGGATTGCGAGGGCCCGTGAGAGCTCTCCCTTTCACAAACATCCGAATAATACTCATGATGATATTCAAATAACCCAGAATCATCAAATTCATTTGCATAATCTCCGAGAATTCGCCTAGTTCACCCCTATTCTATTAAGATTCATTTAAAAAGTTGATAAACAGTGGATTGTTGACTCCAGATATAATCTTTGGAAATTCATAATGAATATATTCATGTAATAATCGATTTCAATATGAGGATATGATTCCGAGAATGAAAATAATTTGTATAACTAATTTTAAAAAATATTCGAACAGAATTAAAATGGTCTCACTTGCCCAGAATTTGTCAGCGACATTCTCCCAAACATCTTGCCATCAACGTATCATTCTTTTTGTTAACATATTTTTTATTTTAAATATTATTTATTTTTTCAACTGAAACACCTTTGGAATTGTACACTACTTGGAATTCCACTTAAACTATCTTCATTATATTATATTCCTTTGTGAAACATAAACCGTGTACACAGGAGCGAACATTCAATAAAATACATGAATAAATTCAAATATAGAACTTAACTAGTTAAGAGTAGCCACAAAATAAACACAATTTATTAACAAAACCCATATTTATTTATTCACACTCTGTACAAACATATTTTACATAAAATCATCGAGCGCGAACTCGACAAATAATGGAGAAACCCCCGAAAAAACTGAGTAGTAAGACTCCCTCGAAACCTCCTCTCAAAGCGGAGGTTTCTTCTTCGAAAATCCACCATCACCAGCATTAATGAATTTTACCTCACCTCCATCACCCCCTCAAATCCTGCCACACAAACTCTCAACAACCATCCTGTCCTCAGAAACCGTGAGCCGAGGGAATTAAGTACACCTCCTACCTACAAACCGTAACTCATAAAAAGATGCCCATTGAATTTACCCCAATTACCTTACAAGCAGCTCGCACACTTCAGTTATTACTCAAAAAAAGACATCCTGAACAACCTCTCACATCAAAATACATAATTATCTAATTAACATTCATAACCAACAATTTGATCCCAAATTCCCGAACCCTCGCACACTCAATTCCTAAAAATAACCTAAAAAACATAATAATAGTAACATTGATGATGCTGGCCATGACCTTCAACATCCACATGAATCCTGCCTCCAACAGTTTCGACATCATTAAAATTCCCCCATACGAAGAATGTAATTATGAGCAAATCCGGCTAGGCCAGAAGTATTCAACCCCATTTAGCGGCGACAGTGTAAAGTGACCTCAGTAGTTCAAGAGCCCTTCCATCAGACGCTGAGGTCTCCTCCTTGCCGTCAGCCTGTTCAGCAGTATTCCCTCTACTCCCCAGGGATGCTTCATCCACATTGGACTTAATTCTCCTCTTTTTACTTCTGAATGTAGTAGGAATAGGTTCAGTCGACGTGACAACAGCAGTGGTGCTTCGTGCTTCAAGATCATCGGGAATGTTGAGTCTGGTGAGACCGGCAACAAGCTCCCGGGACTCTTCCGATGTGAATTGATTGACTGGCATACTAAGGAGAGCATTAAGCAACTGCTCCTTCTCCTCCTCCCTTGTTTTATTCATGGGGCCAGTGCAGTGGCTGATCAGTAACAGGACCAGCTGCCTGACTGTTGCATTTTGATCCGCAGTCTTCATTACCCTCATCAAGACATCTGAGCTCGTATCATTGAGCCCGCCAAACATCTGCTTGGCCCTGACAATCTCGTTCTCCGTAGCATTCCCGATGTTATTCTTCAACCTAGCTTTCGCCGAGAACACCGGCTGGGGCAATGAACTCGTCGAAATAACTGACGACGTTATCGTAGTCGTTATACTGGACCTGGTGGTGTAAATTGGTGCAGGCGTTGCAGTGTGCTCAGTCGAATAAACCGTTGGCAATAGACTAAATGCCGTTGGTGCATCGTTGTCAGTATTACTCCATTGCCAAGTTGTCGATGGATTCGACCCTCTGTTACCATTCCTCGGGGTAACACCACCAGATGCATCTGTTACCAAAAGCTCAGATGTCACTGGCACTGACGAATGCGTTGTGGCGGAGGGATCATTACCGAAGCTCTCGACACTGGACGTTTGATTGACACCTTCTGACGACAGCCCCTGATTTATACGTTTCGGATCCACAAAGACTGTGCTCTCCCACAATTGAGTTACGGTTGGAGATGACGTCCAGTGATTGTTCAGATTGTCGTCTTTATTAGAAGCAATTTGAGAGGACTCGGAATTGGCTCCACTAACGCCATTAGGAGCGCCGTTAAGACGATTGTAATTGTTGTAACTCGAGTAGATGCTGTTAGCTGTTACCAACGACTCCTCGTTGCTATCCTCAGATCGTATCGTCGTAGTATCGTAATAACGGATTCTAAATGGCTCAATTGTTGTCGTTGCTTCAGGTGATTCAGTTTGCTCATCAGAATTCTCCCCGGAACTTCGGTAATTCTGATTGGATGTTATTACGTTACCATCGCCAGAATTTTCCGGCGGTAATGTCTGCTCGTACGTAGCTGGGGTCGATGAGGAGACGTAATTATCGCCAATTGGTGCTGAATTCACTGGCTTAACGTACTTGCCGTAGGGTTCGTAGGTAGAATTTCGTTGAATGTCAGCCACTCGATTCGTATCCGGAAAGTAATTCTCGTAATCGTTGAGAGCGTCGTTGGATGTCGGTCCGCTGGGGCCTGAGAAGCTCTGAATTCCGTTGGCTGAATCGAAAGCGTGGTTAACAGCCGAGGCAAAATCGTTTGTGGGATTTAAATAATCTTGATTATCTGGTGGAGGGGTACTTGAGTATTGAGACTCTGAGGTTACGGATGTCGTATAGTAACCAAACGCTGCGTCGTCGGTTGTCGTTGGTATTTCCGTGGTTGTTTGGAGGATTGGTCGTCTCGGTGCTGTGACGTCTTCGGAAAAATCTAGAACCTCATCCTTTTCCTTTGTAACGGATGGGTAATCCTCAGATGTTGTGGGGATGTAGGTCGTCGTGGAGAAGCCCTCTTCACTCTCAACTGCTGCTGGCTCGGTGGGTCTAATCTCAGCGAGGATTTTCTTGAAGGTCACAGGGTCCTGGAGATATGCTGACAAAGCGTGTGTGAAAACCTGCGCGAGTTCTCGTAGCTTTGTACTGTTTGATTTTTTAGAACTTGTGACAGGGCCCTCGCTTTGCTGAAGGTCTAAGTCATCACTGGCGTCAACTTCTCCACTCTGTTGTTCTGATTCGGTGCTATTTTGGCTCACCTCAAGAGCATTATTAAGATTGAACAATTCCGCGTAGGAGTTTATTGTGTGCTCGGTGAGAATCGAGGTCGGAAGGTCAACCTTCGATGTCTTATTAGCTTTTAATGGAGTTTGAGGCTTCTCGGAGGAATCATCCCTGTGCTGATCAGATTCACCAAATTCATCACTAGCTGTTGCAAAGTACAATGCAAGGGAATGCAGAGTAGCTGGGCTCGAAGAATGCGGAATAGTCAAACCACTTCTGCTAGTATTTCCAATAATAGTTGGCACGGTACCCTCCAGACCTCTCAGTGATTCCAGCATATTGAATGCATGTTCACGTTCTATCAGAGATTTAGAATCTGACGGGCGTTTAACAGTTGAATTGGCGTCAGGCAGGTATGTCGAACTACCGCGTACGCGGTTGACTGACGCCGGGTACTGTATTCTTCCGACTTTACCACCGGATCGATACTGAGAGGATGGTGAACTATATGTTGGCACAGTGGCTGTGTATACTGGGGGCCGCTGAGTTGTCGTGGTACTCGTTGTTGTATATGCATAATTCTTGGTGAATGGCACATAGGGTCCTAATGTCGACATGACCTTGCCATTTTGATATGTTATACTGGTGTCATACGGGGGAGGAGTTTTTGAAGTTTGCGACTGCGGTGAAACTTGGGTTGTACGGGGCTTTTCAGTGGATGGACTTATAGCATTTTGCCGATAGTTCTGAGAAGTTCGGGGTACACTCTTCCAGGATGTCTTAGTTTGTGCAAGTTTATCATCGTGGGAACGAGTACTCAGTGAATTCTGATCCAATGTGACATCGTTGATAGCTGACTTGGTAATAGGTGTGCCACTGGCAAATCCACTGGAAGGACTACCGGTTGAATATCTCTGGGTACTTGGTGATGCTCTCGTTGTATAAGTCGTACGTGGATAATCTCGGGTTTCAACGTTGTTGTCGTACGTCTCGGTGTTGGTGTAGGGTGTCGGTGGACTCGGGGTTGTGGCTGTGTAGTCGGTGAATGTCGCACGAGAGCTCTGATATGTTCCCGTGATATCATCCGGGTAGATGGTTTCAGTGGTTGTGCGGTAATCTTGACCGGTTGAGTATAAATTCGTCGTTGTCTCCCAATTGGTCGTACGATCTCGATTGTAGTATGTGTTGGTGTAGGGAGGAGAGATCGTTGGAGTTGTTGAGTCGTACGCTGTTGTACGGGGACGGTAGATCGGGGCGAATGTTGGATAGGGGTAGTTTGGAATCTTTCCCTTTGGCTTTAGAATGCCCTGGGGTGTCTCTTGCTGGGGCTTTTGCGTTACTGGCGGCTGTGTCGGTCTTCGGGTTGGTGGTGTATTGGTCGCCGGATTGTAATAACTGTTGTACTGATTAGAGTTGTATGGCTTATTATATCGATTTCCTCGGGATGATGCGAACGCTGCACTCTCCGCTGGCTGCTGATACTCCTTTATTGGGGCTGGTGTACTCGTCCGGAATGTTGTGGTTTCCGTGTAAGCTGCTGTTGCACGATTTGTAATACCCTCTTCGTCTCGGGGGAGAGGGCGGGCTTTTGCGTTTCTGGGATTATCTCGAGTTCCAGGGGTTGTGTAATAATTATCTACTTGGGATGAGTATTTGCTTGAGCCTCTTTGCTCGTAGAATTGCTTCCCGCTGCGATCCTCGATCAGCTGATTCTGCTGTCTCTCTATGTTTTGGTAATTTGAGGTGCGGGGAGTGTAGTTCTCCAGATTCCTCACATTGGGCTCCTGTGATGTGGGAAAACCGGAATTTGAGGCGAGATCGTTTATCTGGGAGAACTGGTTTCCGCGGTTTTGATTGTAAATTTGATTCGGGTCAAAGGCACGGGATTTTTGATCGCTGCCCCGTTGGTCCAGTTGGTTCTTTGTCGCGCCGTAGGGATTTGTTCGGGCATTTTGTTTACCGTCGTAGTTTGACTTCTGATAGTTGTTATCGGATCGATGGAACTCGGAGTTGACACGTTTCAAGTCCGCGCGTTTTTTTTCTTCTTGAGCTAATTGTTCGGCGCTTTGCTCGTAGAGCTCGGTTGACTTGCTGCAGTCGACTTTGAACCACCAGTCGCAGATCAGTTGAGACTGCTGGAAGATGGTGCCGTTGGGACAGAGGAAGGAGATCTTTCTACCGTTGTCACAGATGTGGAAGACCTGGAATTACGAGAGGTCATCGAGTTGTCTAGAGTTGTGGGTGATTTGATGAAGGATTACCTGACAGTTTGTTTCCAAGTCGGCGTAGTAACCGCCTTTGAGTCCTCGACAGCTGAATGCTGTTGTTGGGATTGTGGTCAGCATCGGGAAGTCAACGCCCGGCTGGCCCAAGCCTGCAATAATCACAAGTCATTAGGATTTATTGAACATTCAAGCGCGGCGCATCGATATGTGAGGAAGGATCGTTATGTTCAGTGTTATGGTCACTATCCACTGTTGTTTAGTGTGGAAACATGCGTTAATAATAGTTGTTAGTGGTATAGCTACCCGCTCCGGACAGCCACTCCTTCAGGAGCTCCTCATTCCCGAAGAAAACTGGGCCAATTGGGAGGCAAAGAAAGTAAGGTGAGTTAGATTTACATGGGGAGTTATGAGGTTTATTTGTGCGTAATTATCAACCTTGGAAGACTTGGTACTCGCCGTTTTTCGCTGGCGCCAGGCGCTTCACGACTTTCTTCAGGGCATCGATGTCCTCCTCCGAGGCTTCGAGACTCGCAAGGTCAAGCTCGGTCAAGAGCTCCGGTAATCTCGCACGCTCGGTGTCTTCCGATTCCTACAAATTATTAACAAATTATTACTGATTTTTTTTTATTGTGCGTTAAACTATTGAATACAAGTTTTAAAAAAAATTATTGGGTTCTTAAAGAGAATTTCAGTTATTTAAAATAATTTCAACAAGAAAAGTGAAATATTGTTGAACATTCCCGTTATGACTGGCTCACAATTAAGCGTTTGGGCTAACGAGACTCCGGCATAGCCGTTGGTTGTCGACATGGGAAGGAAACTACACCCTCTCCCGTTCATAACCATTAACCGCGAGAACCACCGCCCGTGGCGCTTCCCTTTTAGCACAACATCCCCCGGAAATGACGCCCCATCGTCCCCGTCCTCGTTTTTCCTCTCATTACGTTGTGAAAAATAAATCCGCTCCCCCTTCTGTCGCTCAATCATCAGAATTTTTAAATCCCATAATCGTCGAAATTGTTCGATTGCTATTGTTCCAACAGTCCACTCGAGTGGATTGAAACCGCCGGTCCGGAAGTGCGCCTAACTCCAGAGAAAGCGACATGAAAATTTCACTTCCATGCAGAAGACTCAACCCGCCCCCAGTGATTTATAGGCGAAGGTCCTGTGAAAAGTCTCATCTGTACGAGCAAATTTTTAATATCCATTCTTCATCTTTTCATTATAATATTAATAATTTTGTGTCAAAACGAATTTATTTTTCATTTTCATTCTCAATCCTCTAATTTGTGGAATATTTTATTCCAGTTTCGTGCCCTCCTCCATACAAAATATTATTATGCCAAAAATATTATCGTTGAAATTTTATGCATTACCTCTTCACCTGAAATTTTTTAAAATTTACAAATTCTGATCCACGGGCATACAAAAAGTACGCATTACAGTGGAAATTATTTTCTTCTTTGAATGTCAAACGAATCAACATGAAAAGGGAACGCCAAAAGGAATTTAATTCGAGTGAAATAATTCACTTTTCCCGTTTTATGAGCAAAATGACATTTTCATCTGTTCGAATAAAATTTTTATTTTTTCCTGTACAACTGCACTTCTATTTCCACGTCGTTGGAATATGCATGTCATAATCAAAACTGATGGAAGCGTTTTTATTAGCCACTCTCTTCGCAAATAAAACTTCTATATGGCCTTTATTTTTCTAATTTATTTTTTATTTTTCCGGTTTTCCTAGATGAACTCATCTCTCCGGATTTAACTAATATTTATCTCATCTCGAGACTATAATTATAATCAACACACCGTATAATATTAATCCTCCTCTACCATCAGCTTTGATCATAAAAAGGATACATTTCTCTTTGCGTTTTTTTTTATTCGTGTAACTTTATTACCACTGAGTGCTAATAAAAACAGCAACGGGGAGCATCTCCGCTGAATATATGGTGCCTCTGCGGAGGCGCTTCTGGAGGCACAAGTCGTACATATCCTACTTTCACTAAGCGTCTCATCTTGTAATTGCAATGTGAATTTGTACACGCTATTCTAAAGTCGCTCGTGTATTTACACGCTATTTTGGAGTGTAACATTACTTGAAAAAAATGAATAATTCACTGCAGTTGCCATCTACAGTATTCAATCACCAAATTTGGCATGCAGAATCGTCGGGAAAAGTTTGAAGGACTCGCAAAACATCAATACTAAATAATTAACATCGCAAATAATTAATTTTTAGTAATTTTTTAAAATTTTCCTCTAACCATTTTGTTGCTCGGTATTGTTGCTCGGTATTAACACTATAAAAAAATATTGGGTCTATAAGACAGCAACTAATACAGCATCTTTATTTTTTTGTTTGTACTAATAAATTCTGTACGGATTTTGACAGTAAAAATAGAAAAAAAAAACAAAAAATACAGAGCAAACCTTTTCCATCTGCCTTGGATTCCAAGATATTCATTGAAGACTGAACGATTTTATTATCGCTATTGAATTATGAGAAAAATAATGATCTCATTTTTCTATCAATTGAGAATAAGCTCCTTGAATATTTGGGAATACTTTAAAACGCACCTCTGCATTTCACGATTCTACCTTTCCCTCGTAAGTCCTTGAGACCTGGCGCTGGTAAAACTGGAGCGAAACACATTGCACCGGTAAAGGTCTGATCCTCTCTTGGCAAATGGCATCGCGTGCCTCGCTCCATTCGGATTACTCGTGTTTTCTACTTACAAGTAACATTAGAGCAGCAGAAGCGAGCACTCGAGCGAGTATGTCTATCAAAAAAAAGCCATAAGTTTGCCCAATATCATCGACGATGCGCACTCCACCGGCGGAAGAAATATCATTAAAAAATTGGTCATTCCGTCAATTGCCACAATTACCGATGAAAATACCTCATTCGCCGGTCGAAGAATTTAATCGAAATTGCCACTCGCTGCCGACGATTCAACATTAATTAATTCAAATTTATGATTCGCACGACAGTCCCGAGTGGTTAACCCAGGTACTTTAATTAATTACGACTGTTAGCGTGATTACAAATTGTCGAGTGTAGAAAATGTCAATGGAAAGTTCTTCACAGTGAAATGCCACTGAATCCCCTCATTGTATGAAAGTAACAATGTAAATAGGTGTCTTCTCGTCTCTAAACGGTGGTTTTTCATGCTATGAAACTTATACTGTTTTTTAAAACTCCCACTTAAAGGACGAATTATTTAATTGTCAAAAAAAAAATGAGCAAATCTTCTTTATTGCATAGGAAATGATCAGTGGGAACTTTAATTATTTTAATTTCGTAATGAACTAATAATTGTAATTTAAAATATGGCAATCTAATTATGAGGTATATGTTAATTAATTGTCTCGTTAATTTTCTTAAGTGTCAGTCAAGTCTAATTTATTAAGCGTCAGTTTTTGCTCTCGTCTATTCCTATTCACTTGAAAATTTAATCATTCAGCCGTTCATCAAGTTATTATCGTATAAACAGACGTTATAATTTAATTTATGCCATAGGTGCCCGTAATCACGCGATTGTAACCTCGCTTCGTTCGGATTACGGGCACAATGACATAAAATATTTTATGCCATAGGTGCCCGTAATCACGCGATTCTAACCTCGCTTCGCTCGGTTAAATCGCGGATTACGCGCACAATGACATAAAATATTGTATG
>JAPYZN010001740.1:0-15837 GCA_030522865.1 Psyttalia lounsburyi | reverse complement strand
TTTTTGGCTCGTGGGATTATAACACTCGCCTTTGGCTCGTGTTACAACCTCCCACGAGCCAAAAACACCATTACGCACATGTTGCATAATATACTATTATGTCATTGTGCCCGTAATCCGCCATTTAACCGAGCGAAGCGAGGTTAGAATCGCGTGATTACGGGCACCTATGGCATAGAAAATATTATTTGTCCCGTCAAATATTCTTTAGACAAGATTTAGCTTTAAATTCCTGTCCAAAGAGTATTAAATTGGCAAAATTAGGGGTTTTCTCAGTGCAATTGTATCGAAAGAGTATATTTCGAGTGATAATAGCAAGAGTCAAAAACAAACTTTCCCGCAAGTATCGAACTCTATTTTTCATCACATTTCGCGCAAGGATTGTAGACTAGTATATTTCAATTCGATTGCGGGAAAGTGTTTTGAGCTCGTGGGAAGTTTATCGCACGCGCCAAAGGTGAGTGCTATAATTCCACGAGTCCAAAAACGCTATTCCCGCGAGTATCGAACCCTATTTTTTGACACAACGTGTGCGAAGTGAAATTTTACGCCCGCTACGCGTGCACAAACTCTCACTTCGCACACATTGTATTGAAAAGATAAAGTATGTAATTGTTATTGAATATTGAATGTTTCTCTGTGGAAACCAATTCGACTATCGAATTGCAATTGATCGAAGCTTTCTTAATCCCCTTGACAGGACTCACGTACATTCGATTGAAGTGGTTCATCGAACAGATAATCGTCAACGAAGCGAACCTGCATAAAGACGCTTCTTGCTGGAAGACATGCAATGATTATGAGATAGCGGAGTTCATGAAATATGGAGACGTTCCCACCGAGGGGAATGACGTGTGCCAAGGAGTCATCCATAAGTGCTATCTGCAGTCATTGGGATCCCTGTGTCAACCGGTAATAGCAGAATTTTATTAATCACAGAAAAATTTGGTGAATTCGATAGAAAATCCTATCCCGCGTTCGATTCCCGGTCTGAAAATATCTGAATTTTTTCTTCAGTTATTTGCGGACTATATATATTGAGAAGGAATTCCCACCTATCCAAAATTCTCTCCTTCCATTAATCCCACTGTCCTACCGTAAAAATGCGGAACGCATTCCCCTACCCAATTCCCAACTGTTGTATTCAAGTTCTGCTGAATTTCGAAATAAAATAAATTAAATGGCAAACTCGAAATTGATTAAATTTAGGGGTAATAAAATTTTCCATAGCATCCTCTCAAAACTGATCGACAGAAATCCAACGCCAATTTTTTTCTGCAAACTCGCTAGGCTACAATATTGAATATAATTCTAGGTACCAAATACGAACAGACGTTACGGAGGAATAAAGGGAGTTACTCAAATGCGAAACCGTTCCATATGCAATGAGTGGAGTCGGGAGACTGATGATATTTACTGGGTTGAAAATTCATTTTTCGATAGGTGCGATGTCTGCACGTGTCTTTGTGATGATTTCCGCAATCCGTATACGGTTAGAACATTCAGTTTGAGACCTGTAACGTCAGATGTTGATACCAATATGTGAGTATGGTTCACTGCATTTGAATAACGATTACACTTGCACCAATTTAATGATTATTGCAAACTGTACAGAATTTTAGAAAAATTCGATTAGATCCGGAATTGTACTTCTTGTAAAAAAAACACCATTTCTACTGTATTAAAAGAGTAAAATCTGAATTTTTTCCGTTAAAACATTAATCAGCTGAGCAAGAAATACTTGGACAATTTCATCCGAAGCAATTGGAGAAAAAATTCTGAATAGAGTGAGTTCTATCAAAATAGTATGTTTCGTAACGAGTGCAAAAAACATTTTCAGCACGTGTTACGCACGAAATTGTTCATCACAATGTGCCGGAAAGTGAAAAATTTCCTTTTCACTATCGTGTGATGGAAAATAAAATTTTACTGATTTTTCTATTGAATATTTTCGATTAAACACTTTAATAAAAGCGGACAAAAAATAATACACCAATAGAAAATTCGGTAGAAATGCAGTAGAATGGTTAAACAAATTCCCTAGGATTTTTGTAAAATTTCAGGGTCATAACTGGAATGAGATTTCAAGAGATGGGGGGCATTATTTATATTGAGGTTCGGGAGGCACGACTTCTCAGACGGGGGGGTATTGACGTCTCCACCCAACGATGGGTCCCTACCGAGGCTTTTGGTAATTCTGATTCCGGAGCATACAGCGATGATTACTTCACAATGCGATATCTATTTGAGAGGAGTGTCAGTTTGAATACCTTGAGCACTGCTGATCGGTATGTTCGCGAGATGATTCTCACGAAGAGTCCGCAGAGAGCAAATTACTCTAGGGTGTTGACGGGTACGTCTGGCGACGACTGAATGTATTTGCGAAAGATAAAAAAATTAATTTTCTATTTCCCTTTTGAATTCCCTTGGAAGTTTTAAAGATGTTTTCAAAATTCAAAGTATCAATTTAAGGTCTCTTAAAAGACTTGAGGGAAAGGAGACTTTCGAAAGTCTTAACATGAGATTTCCAGATCTTAAAGTGAGACATTCGTAAGCCTTAACTAGAGAGGTTTTATAATTTAAAAAATTGAAACTTGCTTGCTTAAAATTAATTATGAAGTTCCAAAATAATATTTATTTGGATGAACAATTGAATGAGAATTATTTAACAGGCGTCAGATTAACGAGGAGCCGAGCAAGCGCTCAATTGGCTATTGGGATCAGATTGACCGCGGCAGACATGACGTCAGGAAGACTGATTAGGGAAGATAATTGGGATGGCTGGGTTTATCCCGAACATCAGGGCGGGTGCGTTCAACGATAACTGTCTCAAGATGACGGTTATTAATTTCCAAATTAATTACAGAACTTATGAAATCAAACTAGAGGAGCCCGACATCCCCATTTATGGTCCAGAGCCGAATGTCGTAGCCAGAGGCGAGAGGAAGTACATCAAGTTCCAGCCAAGTGACAACATAAAAGATTTCGGACAGACAACTGTTCCATTTCTGGACAGTCAAGACGTCGTCGTGGAGCCTCCTATTCCGCTCTCTGGGGCTGGATTGTACTACAAGGGACAGAGGGGCTATGGTGGCTTCATTGGACTCAAACTGATGTCTTTTGATTTTTCAGAACTTATAGCTACTGAATTATCGCGGTGGTGACTCCCGCGAAATAAAATTTATTAGTCTTTACAAATTAGAAAAAAAAAAAATTTTCAGTTTTTTTCCTCGATTAAATATCCCTGATGATATTTCAAAGCCACGACAATGATGTATTTAAATCAAATAAAGTTTATTTTAAATAGTCTAAAATCTCAATTAATATATTTTTTTCATTTTTCAATTGAAAAACACATTATATCTATATAATTTTGATATAATTATATAAATTTTTTTGTTTATCTTCAATAAATGCCGATTTTATTATGGATAAATTATTTATTTGACACGATGAAACCCTTTCTTCAGTAACCAAGTAAAGAAGATTATTTACAAGTGGTTTTTTTTCAGGTCAGAAACAAAAATTCATATAAAGATTTTTATTTGAATTAAATAATCGATTTGTCGGTATATACCTACACACAATAATTAAAAATTGTTAATCAGTGGCTGTGGTTGTAAACAAAAGGTTAATAAATTTGTTAAATCAATCAGTGGTACCGCTTGCGGACGTCCACAGGACGAGGGCAATGATCGAAGTAGCTTAGCGTGTCCTCGCTTCGAAATAATCTCGCATGCGCCAGGATCCCAAACAACCCTGGCTAAAGTAAAGGTCGATTGAGTGAGGTAGAGTTCATCGTAAAGCCTCGAGCCACTCGGGTCGTTGGGCCCACCCTTTCATATCCATTCAATTCATTGTGATAAAGCTTAATAAGCGCCGAAAAATATGGCTGACGTTAAAGAACACGCCAAACCCGAGCAGGAGGACGACGAGAACTACGCCATCAGGAACAATGCGGATCCCAAAAATATGCAGGAGTTGACGCAATTCGTGAGTTATCAATTCTCCTCGTCTAATTCATGTTTTCCAGTGGGAAAGTCAATTAATGATTAACTGGTCATTCATTTTTAGGTGGAGACGTTGCTACAGGGAATGCAAGACGAGTTCCAAGCAATGTCGGATCAAATAATCGGGAGAAATATCCTTTTCGATAGTGAAGTTATCATTTCGGCTTTCCATATTTGGAGAAATGGGGTCACATAACCTGAAACATCCCTGAATTATTTCGAGATAATATTCGCGCTTCGAAAAATTCCACTTATTCTTTTCTGATTTTCGGCCAATGTGAGACACTTACGCGCGATTCGATGGATTTCAAATAATAGCGCGAAAAAATGCACTTCACGAACGTGTGTGGTATTACCGCCAATGACGGTAAACCCGAATCCCTCAAATTCATTAAATGAATTCGATTTTTTTGTTTCGGTTGATTCGTAAATAAGAGAAAAGAAAATAATATATGAATACTTATTCATAGAAAACCAATAGAATTGAGGAGAAAAGTCACTACGTTTTTCGATGATTTTTTTCAATTATAAAAATTATTTTCCTATCGGCAGAAAATCATTAAAATTCCGTATTATTTACGTTTTTATTGTTAAGCAGCTCTCCACCTGCCTTTTACTTGAATTTCCAGTAAATTTCATCTCAATAGAATTTAAATAGGAAAAACATTCCTCATTTCTTTCAATATGTATAGATTTATTAAACTTGACGTATTGAATCCTTAATAATAAATACTAGACGAAATGGGCAATCGAATAGACGATCTTGAGAAGAACATCGCCGATCTGATGACCCAGGCTGGCGTAGAGGGTACAGACAAGTGAATCCATTCCATCCAACAAAGAACTAACCAATTCAGCAGTTTCCACTGAGCCATAATTAACAATATCATTTGTTATCACTGAAGTTTATCAATAAATTATACATTTTTTTGGGAATAATATTTTTGGTTGTTATTTGGGGTTTTTCAGAAGGAATGGTTCTTCATTCTGAATGAGACTGGAGAGCTTTGACCTCGAAAGATCGGGGGAAAGAGTCTCAAGACGAATCTCCTGGGGGACTTTGGGATCACTGTTCTCGACAATACCTGGTAAATTCGATTAATTGATTTTTTAGGTTTCATTTATTCGGGTGAATTATTAGGATCTTTGTTTGGGTCTCACTGGCCGCTGCTGAATTGATTCTTCTGAGTCTTCTTCCTCGGTAGAGTCTGCATACTCCTCAACCTGGACCGAATCTGATGATGCTGCTTTGAGAGAGTCCTAAAATAATGAACAATTGGTTTTTCTATTATTATTGATTTCATAGTTTGAGAATGACAAGTAGAAATATTGAATAATAATAGTGAATTTTCTTTGACCGAATTTTGAAAAAGAAAGTGTTTTCAAAAAACAAAAAATCGACTCATTTTTATTGTCTGAAAATATCGCGAAATTTAAGAGCAATTATCACATTTTAATAGAGATTTTTTTTTTCTTGACACGAAGAGGATTTCTGTTATACTTTATTCAAACAATTATAAAGTTCCACATTTTTCACTAGCGCTTCTCTGAAAGGTATATAATTGTGTCTAATGGCAAAATTTTTGGTACATTTTTACCATACGAGTTTTCCAGAATTATAAATTACACTATTTTATCAAATATTTGCAGAATAATTTGTGTAAAAATTGCATGCTTAGAATCAATAGTTATCGACTCACGATTGATTCTGCAGGTCTGCTAGCTAATTTTTTTAAATTTAATGGCGAGGATGCGAGACGACTCCCTAGATTGCCCAAAGAGAGAGACTGACGAAAAGATGTTCTTCTCACAGTGTCCAGCCGTGCCATGGTATCGGGAACATTGAGAACCTCTCGAAATTCCTTAGCATTAATTAATCGATAAGTTTTTGATAAAAAAGTTTGCTTATCTTGCAGCTACAATAAATTCTACATTAATTAATTGTTTTAGAAGGTAAGAATTACCCCACTATGTTCTCCTCTGGCTACTTGATAGTCCTGTATGCCACAGATTTAATTTAAATACAAAGAATAATCGTTCTAAGAAATGTTTTGTTATTTTCTTTGTCTCACCTCTAAATCCTTGGCTTCATCAATCTCCACAATATCGCGATATGCCTTCGTCAGGAGTTCAACTGCCTTCGTGTGGAAACTTAGCTCGATGGTGACGAAATCGAGGAGCAATTGCTTGATGTCCTGAAGTTTCTGCTTCTCGAATGAATCTATTTGCTCTTCAAGACCCTTTACAACTCGAGATACTTCTACTGACGCTTTCATCAGCTCCGATTCTGCCTGAGACTAGTTTTTTCATCAGGAAACATTCCGTAAAAATGGTGAACGAATTTCACCAGAAAATTGAATCGAACGATGTAAAATTTTTCAACTGAATTTCCCGTTTTTTGTACTCAATTTTTATGGAGAGAATAAATAAAAATACAATTAAAATAGAAACTATTTACATTCATCAATGAACAAATATTAATTGCTATATCATGATAAATTTCTTTTGATTGAAAAGATTGTATAGAATAAAACTTTGAGATTTTTTAATGAAACGATACTCATCGATGATATAAAAAATTTGGAAAAAAGTAATGTCATTTCTCAATTCGTTATGACTTAATTATTCAGTATTTTCCAAAAAGGATACAATCAATTGTCTATTTCTAGGGTTTCTCTCTCGAACCTTATCCAATTGTCTTTGTTTAACAACTTCCCTGTCCCTCGCTGTGAATGTTTTCTTTACATCCTCACGTGCATGCTTACAAGTTATCGAGTATTGAGAGAGAGGAGCAATGATTTTAGAGTCCAATCTTCGAACTTCGGCATCTCTAAAACATGTCAATAGTCTTGAGGATAAGAAATTAGAGCTTTGCAGATAAATTCTAAAAATGATTCGCGAAGATTTAACCACCTGTAATCTCCAATAACTGACAAAGTTGTTGAAAAATTTGTTAATCCACTGCTCATAGATCGATTAATTGTCTCCGACTCTGCATACGTTTTTATCACTTTCGCAACCTCATCATTTTCATCTCGCAATCTACGAGTGAAAGCAAATAAAAAAAGTGAAAATTGTGAAATAAAATACTGGGTGGGGTATTTGATTTTATTTTTATTTTTCGAAAATATTGCTGAATTTGAGAAAGACAAGAGCATTTTAGCAGTTGTTTTTTTTTTCTGAACAAGAAGAGAATGTCGAGAAACGAACTTCTTCGAGAAAAGAAATTAGATTTTCTGTTGCTCATGAATTTCAAAGCAATGAGTAAAACCGAAAATTATACCATTTCATTTGCTTCACACTTTCAGAACTCTTTTTCAAATCGGTACTGTCAAGCAGAATTTCGTTTTTTTTTCCTGAGTAAATCATTAAAAATTGAGTACTTGCCTGGCCACTTTTCTCGTGAATGCCGCGAATACAGAGCACAACTCAGCGAAATGTTTTTCTACCCCAGTTATTCTATCTTGAACAAACTTCGCCTCTTGCTCGCTAACCAAAGAAAAAAATACTCCATAAGAATTCTGAAATTTTTATTTTCTATTTCTCTCAAAAAAGAGAAAGAGAGCGCAGAGCGGGAGAGTAAAGAAGAACTCACCAGACGGACCCATGCGATCTCGACCTCAGCATTCCGATAATTAATTATGAAATTCCCAGCTATGAAAGTTCTCGGAGGGTTTTTCACCTCCAGTTATTAGCGCAGTTTCTGTAAACGTCAGTTTTGTAGGGTTGTTTTGTTATTGGTAACAGTTGCCGGAAGGCAGGTGGTCGCCAGGTGTAGTAGAATATACCCTGTCTATATTATCGTGAACAGCTACAGTACGTTTGCCTGTTTGACCCATTGAACGAAATTCACTCTGTGAATTTTAATTTTTTTATTATGTATTAAATGATCTTTTTTACGACTGCGAAGGAGTGACCAGCACCACTTCCTATTAAGACTCCTTTGAATTCCATGGGAATCGATATTTTCTGGGGGAACCAGAGGTTTTCAGTGTGGCCATTTCCACAATTTCCATGCTCGTTCCAGCCCCATGAGTAAATATCCCCTTTTGCTGATGAAGAGAAATTTTCTTATTAATTTTTCTCAATGACAGATATCGCAAATGAGAAAAGAATAATTCGAAGAAACTCTAATTCCCTATAAAATTCTATTAAAAATATTTCTGTAACTAATACAATGTGTATTTTTGGCTCATAAAAAACAAGAATTCGTGTGAACTTTTGGAGAATTCTTCCAAGAAAAAAAGAGTTTCTTCGCGAAAATTCTTAAGAATAACGTTAAAAAAATTACTGTCGAGTGCAATATTGTGCTCGGATCCAATCTCTAACTGTTCAATTTCGCCCAGACCACTCAAATTCCTCGGAATCCAAGCGAAATCTTGATGAGAGTGCCCCAACTGTCCATATGTGTTTCTCCCCCAAGTGAATACCTTGCCATCTCTCGTGAGGACCGCCGCGTGGGTCCACCCACATCGCAACGTCGTAATGCCCTCAATTCCTCTAGTCAATTGTAAAGGAACCATTTGATTCTTAATCGTATTCAAATCAGCCCCCAATTGACCCCATTTATTATCTCCCCACGTGTAAGTCACGCCATCATCCCCGACAGCTGCGCTAAAATATTGCCCACAGGAGATGCTCTTGATTCCCGATATTCCTGGAACTGCAGCAAAAAAATAATCTAAAAGTTGTTTTCATTCTAGAGATAAAGGATTAAATTATGAACCCCAAACGGAACTAGTGGATTATTTGGCATATTTTTTTTACCAATTATCAGTAAAAGATAGATTATACATGCATAATAATTTCTGGGACAAAATACTCAAATACTACGCTCTGATTGACTGTAATTCAAGTGAAATAATAATCAGTCAAATTTTTTTAGCTCAAACTTTCCATCGGAAGAATTCGACAACAAGACTTGTAATATTTCAGCCGAGAAATTCAAATTCTCTTTAATTTTCTACAAAACGTTTTCTACCCAGCAAACGGTGCGTCGACTATTTATTCACAAATTGTCGATATCCTGTTACATTTGAGATGGCACTGGCAAAAGTTGTTCTCTGGGTATTGAACATTTCATTAGCGATCGCCATAAATAATATAAAATTCAATAGAAATTCAATAGAATTATGACACGAATGCTTCAATATTTTCTATTAAATTTTAAGTTTTGAAGTGTTGTGAGATGAGCCAGACAATCAATTATAACAGATGACTCCTCAAAAATCAATTATAAAACAATAAAGGTAAGAATGTCTGATAATTACCAGTTACAAAGGCGCCAGTTTGTCGTACAGTCTCGTCATTTGCATCGATAATCCCTAGCTGAGCTTTACTACCTGCGCCGGCTACCAATATCCGGCCGTCGTCAGTAAGAAGAATGGAGTGTCGCAAACCCATTGCAATCCCTTTGACTCTCGAGGCAATTTCTATTTTATTGGGAACACATGTATATCCACTAGCACTTCTCCCCAATTGTCCAAAAGAATTGGATCCCCAGGTATAGACTTGGCCATTTTCGGCGAGTGCAATCGAACTATCCCATCCGCAGGCCACATCCTTTATTCTTATTTTCCTGAGGCTATCGATGACTTGTAGATTAAGGGTTATTTTTGACCGTGGAATTCCCGCTTGACCTTTCTTGTTCCAGCCACACGAGTATAGTTTACCAGTGTCCTCTAGTATGAGTGTGTGACCTGCACCACCCACTATTTTAACTATTCTCGAGGGATTTAAATTTGCTCCAGAGAGGTCTATCTCTGCGGGTAATTGTGACTGTTCGGATTCGTAACCGAGGCTCAATTGTCCATGAGAATTTGCACCCTAAAATTAGTCCAACACTCTTTCAGGGGCACTTGGATTCTTTTAAATATTAGTGAATTATTAACAATAATGAAAGCAAAATTTATGTCTCCTACTACTATTTATTACTTACAACTTACTTTACTATTACTTTTAACGTGGATTAACGTGAGTTCAACAATTATATGATCTGTTCCATTGGATTAAGGTTCTTCTCTATTGTTGTTGACTACTTAAAATTATTTGCAAAGAATTTCCGAAAATGATTAAAACGGTTATCTCATTATTTTGAGAGACACGTAAACAATAATTACATCTAACTTTTGAGTGTTCTATAAAGTAAATAAATAATTGAGTTAATTGAGTATTTTTGTTTGGCCATGCCATTTTCATGTTTATTTCTTCAACTCGTATTTTTCCTTTTAACAAAATAACTGAGGTTACGAAGTTTCGAAAAATAATGATGAAATGAATGGATAATTTGAAAAGGAATTCTTCGGGCTGGCGGGAATGTAGATGGCGCTGTAGTAAAAAAATGTGCTCACACGTGTTGTCTCCATCAGGTGATCTCATATCATCACGAACTGACTTTGTTAAAGACATAATAAATAAAGATTGACTCACCCAAGCGAATAAATGAAAACTTTCCATGATAAAGAACTTATTCTTTGCTCGTTGTAAGTTTTTTACGGTCTCTTCCTTTGTTTAAAGGTATTGTTGACACGTGAAAAATACGGGCAGATCAACAATTAGTGACAATTGCGCACTGCACTGAGGGAACAACGATTTGGTATTGCCGCGGTGACTCACTCGTTGCATCGGTAGAACAGATTTCCCTTTAATCGGGAGTCGTTTGCCGCTCAAAATAATAACAATTCATCGATGCTTCGCGTATAAATTGTTTTTTTTCTATTGAACACGTGCGATTTGGCGAGTCACGTCATGTTGTGCGAGTGAATTTTCATTTTGATTAGCCTAAGTTTTATTTAGTTTATAATTATCCGGTGAAATGGAAGAGTCTGTGGTAAAATGCGATATGAAGGAGGTTAAGCTCGACATTCTGCGGGCGATTTCGGAGTGCTCTCAGCGAGGATTGTTGAATACCACGAAATGGTACATAAACTCTTGACTTAAATAACTAATAAGATGATTTAATTCTATCTACACTTCTATTCTTGTGCAATGTCATGTTTAGAATAAGTGTTTCATTTTGCACCGATGGCCTTTATTTTTGTTCATTTATTTATTGATTTATTTATTTTTTTGATGATTGGAGCCTAGTGGAAGACGTAGGGGCCTCTTGGAGGTCCTAGAATTCCCATTAATTCTTGTGATAAGAACTATAAACTTAGTAATTTCAATAAAACATAACTCCCTTATCAGCAAGTTAAAAATAAAAAAAAGCAATATGGAATGTTCGAATGGATCCTATTATACTGAATGCTATTACCAAAGATTTATTGTATAGTTTAAACAATTCCCTATAAAAAAAAGACAACAGAAATGTTTTGTCCTCCAATTTCGCCATATTGTTGAATAATCGATTAATTTCATTTCAACATTTAGCTTTCCAGTAATATATTGAGAACTAAAGAGTTTTTTTTTATAAGAAGATATTTTTTATGAATATAAAAATTCTCATAATAAAATTTTCCTATTTCTCATCGATCTCTTGATATTTTATAATTCGCTAGAATAATTACCAACCTTTTCATTTATTGCAATTTTAATAAAAAAATCTTACATTGAGTTTTGAAAGTTTCAACTTGAGCCACTCAAAAGACATTTTTAGAGCACAGTAAAAAAGTTTTGAAATTCTGCTTTTGACCTTTCATACATTAATGAAGATTGAACATTTGGAGAATTCTTTACATAATTCTACTGGACTTATATTAAATTTTTTAGGACTTATGGCAATCTCTATTGAAATGTTTAAAAAAAAATGTCCTGTAGAAATATGAAGAGAATTTCAATTTCTCGACTGAAATATTACAAGTCTTTTTTGTTTAATTTTCTCGATGGAAAGGAAAAAAGTGGAATCCAAACACGTTGAAAATTTGACCTGAGGAAATTCCACTGATTACAGCCAATCAGAGCGTAGTATTTGAGGCTACCCAACAGAATTTCATTAGAAATTTTTAAAAAAATTTCACAGTTCTCATCACGTAATTCCCTGCGCTCTCTTTTGCCGAAATCCGAGTAGAATAATAGTTTCTCAAATATCACTAGTGCTCCAAAGTTTATCGGATACTTTAGTCAAGCTTACCTGCATAGTGGTACTACTATTAGAATTCTTTGCAACTTGTACTGAATTTATTTCCATACTCTTTGTACTTTATTTTTAATCGGAAGAAATAATTAGGATCAGAACGAAATTAGATCTATACAAAATTAATAGTAAATCTGTAGTGGTAAATACGGTCGTAAATTCCAATTTAAGGGCCGGTTGTACTACCCCTAACGCGCGGCGACTAATTACGAGCAAAACAATGATTAAATCGTAGGCAAACCATATTTCCGACATCTATGCATGATTTCTGCAAGTGATAAATGGAGTTTGCTTACGATTTGATCATTATGTCACGCGTAATCAGTCCCGTCGATTTCCCATGTTTTCGTTTACTGCAATTTGAATTAAAAAAAAATCTTACCTCGAGTTCTGAACGTTGCAATTTGAAACATTCGCAAGACATTTTCAGAGCAAAATGAATAAATTTTGAAATTCGGCCTCTTTGAACTTCCCGTTTATCTCATACATTAATTAAGACTGGGCTTTTTTATCACTATATTTTTATTTAATGAATAATTATTTGATTTCTTTATTTTGTCATAATTTTGTTTTTGATGCCAGATTACCTGAAATTTCTGCCCCACGCAATTAACCCTTCGTGCCCAAAAAATTACTTCTGCGACATTCCCTAAATATTTATCCACTGTTCATTGCCCCTACTATTACCTACATTCACCCTACTATCACCGCTAACCGTCGGAAAAAACTACTTCCAGGTTATCCGAGTTAAACTACTCCCTCCGCCACATAAAGCTGGCCAGCCACGACATGACCCACGACATAAGCCTAGTCGATACCTGCCTCGAAGACGACCAATACACCCTCGCAAAAAGTTACTTCGACCTAAAAGAATACGATCGCGCCGCGTATTTCATCAAATCGAGTAAGCACCCAAAGACCCGTTTCCTTTATCTCTACTCGCGCTACCTCTCCGGCGAGAAAAAGAAGATCTACGACATGACAGACGTTCCCCCAGATCCCCTAAAAAATGAGGAGCTGAAGCTTCTGTCGAGTGACCTGCGCAAGGACCACATGTCCGGGCAGTTGGATGGTTTCGGTTTGTACCTCTTCGGCGTAACCCTGAAGAATTTACGACTGACACACGAGGCTATTGATGTCCTGGTGGAGTCGACTCACAAGTATCCAATGCACTGGGGTACTTGGCTAGAGCTGGCAAGCCTCATAAACGACAAAGAGAAGCTAGACAGTCTGACACTCCCTAACCACTGGATAAAGCACTTCTTCATGGCTCATATCTACCTAGAGCTCCAACTTCTGGACGAGGGTCTCGCGCTCTACTGCGAACTGCAGTCAATGGGCTTCGAGAAGAACGGTTACGTTTTGGCGCAGACAGCGATAGCCGTACATTACCGAAGAGATGCCGAGACGGCTATAGAAACATTTAAGAAGCTCATCAAAGAGGATCCTTACTGCCTAGACAACATGGACACCTACTCCAATCTCCTTTACGTGAAGGAGATGAGGGTTGAGTTGGCCGATCTGGCCCACCGAGCTACCTCCATAGACAAGTACCGACTGGAGACTTGCTGCATTGTGGGTAATTATTACAGTCTAAGAGCTGATCATCAGAAGGCTGTAATGTACTTCCACAGGGCATTAAAGTTGAATCCCCAGTATTTGTCGGCCTGGACTCTTCTGGGTCACGAATTTATGGAGCTGAAGAACACCAATGGGGCTATCCACAGCTATCGACAGGCCATTGAGGTCAACCGGAGAGATTACCGCGCCTGGTATGGACTTGGTCAAACCTACGAAATTCTGAAGATGCCTTTTTATGGACTCTACTATTACAAACAGGCGCAGAAATTAAGACCACACGATAGCAGAATGATTCTAGCTCTCGGGGAGGCTTATGAGAAGCAGGATAAAATACAAGATGCACTCAAGTGCTATTACAAGGCCTGCAATGTCGGCGATATCGAGGGCATGGCGCTAATTAGACTTGCTACCCTTTATGAGAATTTGAATGAGGAGGTACATGCCGCCGCAGCCTACACCGACTTTGTGATGGATGAGTTTAGAAGCGCTGATAGGAGCGAGTTGAGCCATGCGTACAAGTTTTTGACGCAGTATCATTTGAAGAGGGAACAATTGGATCAAGCTAATCACTATGCACAGAAGTGTCTGCAATTTGATGAGACTAAAGAGGAGGCTAAAGGACTATTGAGGTCTATTGCGCAAAAGAGAATCAAAGTGGAGGAGATGATTGTGGTAAGTTTGAGGCGGGGTTTTAGTTTTGTTTGTTAAGTTTGGCGCCGGGTTGCTCGAGAAGGGATCCTTTGCAATCGAGATTTCTTTAATGAATTTTTTTAACGGATTTTTTTATACTGTGTGAATGTGGCTACATGCGAATTTTTCCGGAATTCCGAGATTGCAAATTTTGTGCTATTACTATTTTGTCAAGTGAAATCCTATAACAATAGTGAGTTCTACAATTCTTTCATGAAAAATAAAAGTCCCGAGAAATTGTCGTTTTTCAAAATCATCACAAACAAAATTCGAAATTAATCGAATCGTTATCTTAAATACTAGTTGTGCAACTAGTGCGTAAAGTAGCACTTTTTCGCCGAGGCGAAAAAGGCGATACGCACGTGTTGCACACCTAATTTTTTGCAATACCTGCCAAAATTCGCTTTGAGGGGAGGTTTGAGGGCAAAGTGGTTTTTAAAGCGAAGCTTTACGCACGAGTTTCACTTTACGCACAAAAAACGGAAAAGTACCACTTTACGCACGAAAAACGCTACCGAAAAGTGAACTTTTTGGGCAGGTATTGCAAAAAATAATATTCTCAACTGCCCAAAATCAAAATGGAGAACCATTTTGGAAAGTCATCATTTGATAATTTTATCCACAGATTGAGGACATGAATGAGACTGATCCCGTGGGAGAGCGAAGTGCCCAGGTAGAGAACACTCCGGGTAGTCAATCCTCCCCAATGAACCTCTCGTTCACGCCCACCCAGTGAGAACCCGCTCTGCAATCTATTTATAAATCATTCTGTTACAAATCATTTAAGCAATTGCCATTCGTCGATTTTCGTAATAAAATCCTTCTAAACAAACACATGATGACTTGTTTTTAAAAATTTTTCTCAATGCGTCAAACATGGTTGTAAAACCCTTGCGGGATACTACTGAGTTCCTGGATTCTCAAACTAATTGAAAACATCTCTTTCAGCCTGGAACATCTATCTATAGACACTATCTGAGTACACTGAGAGAAAAGATTTGCTCTGCTGAAACAATACATATTCAGCTGGAAAAATTTTTTTCAGCTCAAGAAAATTGTTTCCCAGAAGAAAATTTCCTTCAGTGAAAGTTTAATTATTTCTACTCGATAATTTACCAGTTGGATAGAATAGACATATTTTTGATTAAACTCTGAGAACCCAAATATTATGTTGAAAAACGATATATTTGACTGGAAATCAAAGCTATTACCGTCAAGTAAAAGTTTTAGGTGAAAAAAAAAAAATCTTTTGGGTGATCTTTATTTTTTTGCGAGCAGAACAAATTAATTGACCTCAAATTATAGATTTCCTCAGAAACGCCTACATTATCACGTCGAAAATATCGATAGGGGAGGGCGGGGCAAAATGGACACTTTAAGAAGAAAATAAAGTTCTCCCAATGAAAACCCACTAAAAAGCTTCTTGGTGACCCGAATCCAAACCACAAAAACGGATAAGACCCGTCCGTGAAATTATCTCAA
>JAPYZN010001739.1:0-14767 GCA_030522865.1 Psyttalia lounsburyi | reverse complement strand
GGTGAGGTCCCGTCAACCGAGGTCTGGCTACCCATGCTTTTTATCAGCTTGGCCGAACCTCGGGCCAAGATTGATAATTCAAGCCTGGTCAGCCATGTTATTTGGAAACTTGGCCGTGATTCGGACCAAGCCTGGTGATCCAAGTCCGGCTAACCGTGCTCTTTACCATCCTGGCCGTCCTTTGGGCCAAGCTTGGTGACCCAAGCCTGGTTGGCCATACATTTTGGAAACTCGACCGTCCCTCGGGCCAAGCTTGGTGGTCCAAGCCTGGTAAGCCATGCTTTTTTAGCTTCGGCCGTCCCGCGGACCAAACTTGGTATACCAAGCCTGGCGAACCCAGTCTCGTGCCAGTCCTGGCCCGTTTCGTGAACACTGGCCATTCCTACCTGGGTGTAGACTTTTTCCTAAGCCGATAAAGAAATTTTGCACAGCACAGTAATTTTTATCGGAATCACACTATAAAAATTCACAGATTTTTCTCTCCGTGTAGGAATTCCAAAGTTTGGTATCTGAGATTGGGCCTCGCTTGAGCCCATTGTTCAAGCTTGGAATCCCTCACCTGAGTCTCAGTGACATTCTTAATTTGCTATTTCTTGTAATCATCTCAATTTTTACCATGCTAAATAATTTTAGAAAATATATCCTCGAATTGCAACTTTTACATATTTTGATACTTTTGATACTACTAATATTCGTGTTTTGATTGAAAATTTTAGTAAGCCCGGTAATTTTCATCTATCAATTTCATTGGATTTCCGATGAAATTTCATATTTCGTGTTTGTTCCTTCTTACTTCAATTTAAGGGTAGTCGGCTAAAAATTGGCAGTCTATCAAATTATCATCCACGAAACTTACTTTTTCGGCCGACTGTGTGCAAAGTCCCATTCTGCATACATGATATTGAAAAATAGGGTACCATAATCGCAGGAAAAGTGTTTTTAAACTTGTGGGGGCCGCCGACTTTTGCTATCACCCTCCCAAAACCACGAACCCAAATCCACTTTCCGGTAATCGTATCGAAATGTACTATTTTGTGTCAGGTCCAAAACTTTGTCAATTTCGGATATTTCTTTGTCCAAGGTCTTCTAACGCATTTGTGATATCATGACTGTTCCATTGAATGTATAGTTGACATGCCGGTTGCAAAATTTTAATCAATTATTAATTAAATTAATATTTATGATTTATTAAAAAGATATCATTAATCACTAAAAATATGGTTTCAAAAATGATTACGTCAGTCTTCAAAAAGCCTCTCAGAAATAATTATCTTCTTGAGGATAAAACACATTTTGCCGAAAGACTAATTCTCAAATAAAAAAAAAACGACTCCCCATTCTAGTTCACAATCTTTTGTGGATCGACTCAGTTCCGTAGCATTGCCGCTGGTTTGGGTGAAGTACAGACGCGCCAAACGGCGCATGGGTTAACAATGTGACCGGGAGCCGACTGATTGGAACCGTTCCGGCGTCGACAGGTCAATAGGGACGATCGAGGCTATTGGGCATCAAAGTGAAAAAATTCCACTCCCATTTTTCAATATTCATCAGTGGCTACAGTAGAGCAAAATAAAACTAATGTAATTTTTCATCAACCTGCGTTGATTTCCCTACCTTTCCCATACCCTGGCTATTCGAAACTCGATACTAATGTGTGCGTTAAAAAATCGATGAAAAAAAGCTCTAACGAAATGGGTGTACCGGATGCGAATTCTCTTTTTCTCACAATTTTTTTGTTACTTTTTTTTCAATCACTCCTTTAGCAATTTCTCGGGGTGTGGTTTGACGCAGTAACTACATTGTCCTCTACAATCCATCCATTGGATTCCGGGGATTTCGTATCGATGCACATGTGCTATGTTATTGAGGACTAGCATTCAGATATCACTTATGGGTATAGAACAATGTGAAATAAATGCATTAACCCGAATTGACAATGTATTCACGGGTGTAGTAGTATCCTGTTGGTCATGATTTTTGCACAGATTCACCGAGTCAACCCCTCCATTTTAGCTTTTAACACTCAAGCCAACTGGTGTCACAATGGCTTTAACCTTTCAACTGTACGTGCCACTTTGTCCGTAAATGTATTTCGTTTTTAATTTCACATGCATGGAAAAATTCTGGGGATAATGCCATTTGTTACTTTAATTATGCACACTATTCTTGGAATTTTGTCAAAGGGGAGGCATTGCTGGTTTAGGTATGTGGATATGAAAATTCATTTCGAGATGCGAAAATCGTTCAATTTTCAATTTCACTGAAAACTGGAAAAAATTCAGATTTTTTCAGCTGTGATAAAACAATAATTCCCCAGGCCAGTTCAATTTATCATTGATTGAAAATTCACGAATATATTTACCTGAATTTTTCTAATGTTTACCGCGCTGCGGACAATATTTGACGCAATTAAATTTTCAATAGATCGAAAATTCAGAAAAGCATTTACCTGATTTTGAATATTCCAAATATTCATCAATTGACCAACGAAAAACCACCCAAACATTTGATATAATTTTGTTAATATTAAAAAATTCGAGAGTTCTTAATAAAATTTCAAGCGTAATTTTCTCCCAATGCACACAACTTAACTCTTTAATCAGATGAAACAAAATTATTCACGGTCCGTCATAAAAAAAAATCCTTAACTCGGCAAATGCCTCGTTTAACGGCCAAAATTTAACTTTCATGAACCTCCTCACTTCGCAAGCCCATTGTGAAGATTAAAAAAAAAACCTAGCAGTCTGAACAACTTCTCGGCTTGACGACTTTATCAACTCCTAATAACACAGGACAATGCAGTGAACAGGAAGAGTGTATAGTGTTTCCCCGGTTGAAAAAAAACCCTCAATCTCCCAAACGAATCGATTAACTGTCATGAAGTTTCCGGTGGCTAGTTAGTGCCAAGTCGGAGAGCTTGGAAGTTTTTGTCCTCATTCCCCGAAGATGAAAAAAGTTGACAAAGTTAACACGCAATGAGTGAAGTGAGACGATCTGAGCCACTCCGAACGCCAAGTACTCGCGTATGTATTATGTATATTTATGTGCGCACGGGAGTATTAAGCCAGAAGGCGATAGCTGGAATACTGGAGTGTATGGCCCTGGATAAATACAGAGAAAGAGAGAGAGACGGTCGGAGAGAAGTGGGTGAGGTCGGCAGAGGGTCGAAGAGGCCTAAGTGCTTCATGCGGTGAAGAGTGGTATGCACGAATAGGCGGAATAATATATCTTGGAGATGGCCATGTTATTCCCGACGATTATTCGTACCTACCTTTTCACATATAAACCCAACTAACGTTGGAAGCATTTAAACCCCAAATATGCTGGCAAATGTACATGGGAATATTCTCTATTATTATCGTGATTATCAAACTACCTGGATTCACAGCCGAGGTGTTGTTATGCTAAGACACTTATCAAATCAATGCAATTCAGTTATGGATTGGCAGGTACTTGAGGTATATTTTGATAATATTGAAATCAAGTTTTTCTATATGAAATCCCATTTTTTTTTTCAATATCATATTCGAATTTCGGATGATTACGTCGGTGAAAATTAAAAATGACAATTTCGTAATTGAAAAATTAATGAAAACTGATAATTTATCACTAAATATTCGTTTTGCAAGTGAAAATTAATGTAGATTGCAGAATTTTGATTTACACACCGTTCATAAATTCAACATTTCATTCAATTATCTGCTGAGGCATTGTAAATTTTATTTTTCTTCCAACTGCAAAATTTCAATAACAATTTTGTATAAAGATGAAAATGATGTCAACAAAAAAATGAAAGCTGAACATTTAGAATTTAATAGCCCAAACGGGGATCTCTACGCAAACTAAATAATGTTGTTCGTCTCCATTACGACAATCTCTACCCGTTCAACTCATTGAAAACTCCCCTTGAATGTAACACTTAAACTTCACGTAAACCCATAAAAACCCGTTGTTACCCGAAAAACTCTGCCAACAATAAGAACTCCGCCAGTCGCTGCCAACGAGAGGGGATCGAAACGAGACGTGAAATTGTCTCGCTCCCCCAGAAATCCAACTGCACCCTACGTATTCTTCCCCCGCAGTGAGCCAAGCTCAGGGGATCGCCCAATCTCACCTGTGGTTGGCAGAGTATTCTCCCAATATTCGTAATAAACCGAATGATCTCTTCAAAATCCCCCAATCCCCCGAAACATTCCAAATAATGGAAATTAAATGCATAAGACGCTGAATAAATTATGAAATCATTGTTACTCATTCATTTGTACATTTGTGTGGTATTTTGGTCGCTCGGAGAAAATCCCCCCACCGTTCAGTGAAATTTGTTTTTCCCACTAACAATTGTCTAGATGTGGGCATAATTTTGGTCAAAGATAGTGAATTTTATTATGCGGCTCGGTAATTCTTCCCGGAGGTCGAAAATACTACAGGATTATCAAATGGAACGATAGTTTTTACTGAAAAATGTCTCACCATGTATGGCACGCTTTTTAGTTGTTCATAATGATGATTAAAGAAAATCATTCTAAATAAATTAAAATGGATTAAAGGTGGAATAATAACTTCATTTGAATTTTCAATGTAAATTTGGGTAAATGTTTGTTGCAGGTGATTCGGCTCAGATTTTTTTTTAATTTTATGTGAAATTAGATTTTTAACGTCAAATATGAATTTGAAAACCCCGTTTGTCAGGAATAATTAGTTTGGGTGTGATGGACTCGGGAGAATCGCTTACTTTGGCAGCCTTTGCGTGACCTGGCACCAACGGCGTGGACGTGGTGGTGTCTAGTTCAAAGACAACACATTTTGATACGAACACACACAAAGGACAACACAAAGATGATGGGAAAAATGATCCATAATTATCCTCACAACAGCCAACTCATCCAACGCCTAGCCCGCTGTAAAAAAAATTCCAAAAAATTATCTAATGAAGATAAAATAAAATTATATGTGCCGGATCGGCCATCGATTTTTACCATGAGCACTTAACTTAAAACATCATAGAAATTTGGTTTATGAATTTTATGTGTGTTGATCGTCGCTGAAATCACAGATCTTCCGAAACACAACCGCCTATCATTCGTTTCATACGAAACTGAGTCAAAAATATTCGAAATTCGGGAGATCGTCCCACATACCCCAAGCAAACACCTCTAACACCCTGTGTTTTGATGTTCTATTGCCCGCTATCTTCTCAATGCAACGTAAGCTTGTACTATCGTAAAATCCTAACCATTTTTCGATAAACGTAGTTGGAAAAGATTTAAACCCGCTATGAAAATTTTTAAATTGGGCTTAGTTATACTGAAATATGTGTGCAGTACCTATGCTATATATCAACCTGAATTGGAATTGAACTTATAATCGAATTGTTATATAGATTCACTCCGGAATGCCTAGATTATTAGATGGAAAAATCTCGATATTTTTTAGTAGAATGAATATATTTTCGGCAGAGCAAACTTTGTCTCCCATTGTATTCACTTGGAAAATTCAATATTATTCTTATTTCATATTATAATTTTCCATTATCATGGTAAACTAACAAATATCATTCGACTGAATACTCTAGAATCCAACTATCCCTTCAGTAATCAAATAATTTTTAAAATTACAATCATTTTTTCTTAAAATTCTAGACGTAGTGCCGATTTCGGTTGAACATCCTAAAATAGGCAATCCACCAATCTCAATTTAATCCAAAACATAAATTTATTCAGTGCTGCTTCAAAATAATGAAAATTAAATGAACAAACCTTGAATCCTTAAAAAAAAACTCTCATTCCTCTGGTCTGAATTCCCGTACCTTTGAATAATGCATTTATATATTTCAACATGTTGTTTTCCCTCACTCCTCCGCCCATCAGCTTATTATCCAAGGGCCCGAAACCCCGGACGCCATCAACCCCAATAATATTTTCCACGTGGCTCATCTCCCAGCATTTTATATGACCATCAACCCCCATCTCTCCCCCCATCGCACAATGTATATTCATGCACTGGAATACCCAGTGCTAATGCCCCCCTCCCCCTCTCTCCCCCCCCCCCCCTCCCGCCTCCACCTACACCGTAGGAAATGCATTTTGCCCGAATAAGTATTACGCGCACTAAACGTTGTACATACGCCCGACATAAAATAGGTACTGAGAGAGTGAACAAATTGCGTTTTGTACCACCCCTTGGCAGTCGTTTACCCCCGATCGAACGACACTGCGACCTTCCCGCCTACGTCGACCTCATCATCTCCCCCCCTCTGAACACCCCGAGTGCTACTGTTTCGTCCCCCCTGGAGCCATTTCAGGACATTCACAGATGTTCCAATAGCACCAACATCTTCAACAAAGTGAGGTTTGCACTTGTGTGTATTACATGGATGTGGAGAGTGTGTACGTATTCACGCCCGATTCTCGCGTGCAAACTGAGCATCGACTTGAAGCACCCCCCCCCCGCAAGTTTACGGTTCGGGTGATACAGATAGGGAGATCGAGTGCACATGAACGTGTTTGGTGATGTACAGGAAGCTAATCTCGGGATTCATTACACTACAGATGAGTTTTGTTTGAGTTGTTTTTGAGAGCCTCGGGGAATTACGATTTTAGATTAAATGAGAATATTTGTAATTTTCCTATGCACTCCTGTAATGCTTTTCTATTGATTATTATATTTTATTGTCTTCAGATGGAAGCATTGTAATCTTTTTATTCTTATATTTTGTCGTACAGTTGAAAAAAAAAAAAGGAAAAAAGTTGATCCTCATAAAGATGAGAATTCAATTTATTTCAATTTTTTATTGAATTCATACTTCAACCGGCCTTTTCCAAAACTTATTTTCACGGTTTTGATTGATTTTTACAGTAAAAAATGGAAAAATTTTAATCAAGGGAAATTTCTGCAAAGTACATTGATGCAAAACGTGCATCGAAATTCTGAAAATGTAAATCGGAAAACAGTATAGGATCCAATCGAGGAAAGTTGATCTATAAAATAAGCATTCTCATTCATATCTTGATGTTTTTCTCTTCTCGACTAGAAAGTTGACGGGGCCATCTTAGTGTCATATAAGGGCTGGATTCTGAATAAGGACGGTAACCTTGATCACGCTGGCCGTGGTAGTCTCCGGAAGCATAAAACTCTAAGTTCCATCCAGCAATCTTGAGGGAGTCTTTATCAGGGCCGTAGAAGCATTGCCTGATCCTATT
This sequence comes from Psyttalia lounsburyi, assembly GCA_030522865.1. Classification (NCBI taxonomy): domain Eukaryota; kingdom Metazoa; phylum Arthropoda; class Insecta; order Hymenoptera; family Braconidae; genus Psyttalia; species Psyttalia lounsburyi. The sequence continues at coordinate 7,568 of JAPYZN010001739.1, read as the reverse complement.
CTAAAAAGGACAGACTGGTCGAACTCGCAAGCTATCGAAATATCGCAATCTGTCACACCTATTCCTTATTGGCTGAAACTGACAATGCGGCAATAACTGTCATGGCGTCCAGTTTGACTAACCTCTCAAAATCTGGACACGGCACGCGCTTGGTTGCTCTACAATACAGAGGGTGGAAGCCCGCGTCCGGGCTCGTGTCAAAAAATCTAACATCGAGTGTGGATACGGCTTCCTTGCCCAACCCTGCCGTAGCTCAAACTTATCAGGACCTGACAGGCCCAGTCTCCGACAACCAGATAGATATACAGTTTAAGTTCAATGCAGCAATCTTGCGCAGGTTCTTAGCGTGATACCACGTTAGCCAAACTGAAGACGTTATCATAATCAGTGTCATCCCTATGCTCCACTGAGTCTAGACGGTTATATTTCTATATCATTAGTCCATAATTAGTACTTTGGGATAGCCCTCAAATTTTCTTGACCCAACCTTAGCGATCTGCTAAACAGACATTCCTTTGAAGAATCAATATTAAAGTGAACATATTTTTTAAAGAAATTTCTTTTACCTGCAGTAAGCATAATTATCGTTATAATAACCATTAAAATATCTAGTTTTTTGTTCATAGGTTTGATTTATCATTGTCAAATATGATTTGTAAAAACGGAGTTGCCATTCATATGGGTACGATAGCTCCGTGGTAAGGTGTAATGTTGTGAATTTTAATTTGTGTTTATAGGTTATTTCGGTAGGAAAACGATGGCATTTCAGTGAGGTGCCTTTGGCAAGTTGAAAAAGCAATGTTTCTTTGAAAATCAATATGTTTATAGCTTTTCAACAATGAACAAGCTGCCAGGCTAAGGGCCCAACGCCTTATAGTCTTCACCAGGGCCGTACAGAGTTTACAAACATGGCCCTGATGTCCGGAAACCGGCCAACCATACTCGGACCGGATATGAACCCGGTCGGTATTTCTAGTCGGGTTTGTCCGTCCATAAAAAAAACAAAGACGCAACTATGCAATCATTATAAAATTGAAAGGTTCTGTTGAGTTGCCCCACTCTGAGAGATAATCACATAAAGCATGATTGAACCAACTTTAAACTTTCGCATTTTCATTAGAAACTTTGCCCAGAAAACATTTTGTTCCCTGTAAATTCCCCCCTCCCACTATTGAAGCTCCTAATGTCTATTTAATCAAGCCCCACCTCCACTGTATAATGGCATAAAATGCTCGAGTATAAACTTTCCTGAAAACATTCCAGGTATAAAAACAACGCCAGAGCCTTTTCATAATTACCACTGGTGTGAATTCCACCCGCGTTTAAATTCAATTAAATGATAAAACTAAACAAATAGGAGAGAAAAAAAATTCAACGTAAGTTACACATTCTTCAGTGTAATTTCCAATTTACTCAGTGCATTTTTTCGTGTCGTGAATACCCTAAATTGGGCTTAAAAACGGTGTATTTTAAACTCAAAATAGAAATTGAGCCTAAGAATCGCTTTTTACATTTGTCTAGGGTTCTATTGTACTTAAGAATAAGTAAATTACGCGCAAGAAATCGTCATTTATCCTTTCGACAGCGTAATTTACGCTTCAAAGGACGAATGTGTAACTTTCTAATCTACTTTGAAATTTGTACCAATTCTGGACATAATTACCACTTAAGAAGACATTTGTAACGATATTGAGCGTAATTTGCATTTACGAAGGTGTAATCGCACGTGTATGTTTATGCCGTCAATTACGTCGACAATTTCGAATGCAATTTACGCTCCGACTTGAGATGTAAAATTTGTTTTCTGAATTGAATGACGCTTAAACTTTGTTGTACGTATGTATATCCGAGAATTTTCATGCACATAGTCTGTACCCAAACAAGTCGGATATAACCACTGAGGTCAAAGTGTATTGGAACAGTGGAGGAGTCGAGAAATGGTACCCCACAGAGAGCCATAACGAAGAGAGAGAACTTATTGACTTTGGCTGGCTGCATTTTCCGCTATCAAATTGGAAATGAAAGAGATTGCGGAGTCTCGGTTGAGAGGGGGGGAGGGAGAGAAGAGGAAGCGAGGGGTGGAGAGAGGGTGCAGTGAAGACGAGAGGGAGGACGAAAGGAGCGAAAGGGAGAATGGAAAACAAATAAAGGGAGGATGAGAGGTGGTAAGAGAGAGGAAGGAAATACGGGAGGGAAAGTGGTCACGACACATGTCGTGCGTAGTGGCACTATGTAACGGCTTTTTCGTCCTTGTGTGTCTTGCCAAAGACTTCGGCCCAGGGCATGACCCCCCCGTTGCCCTGTGGTGCCGCGTGTGCGTTTGCACTCGGCATGAACCAACATAAATATCTGAGATAGCGTCGATATAAAGCCCCGTGGGCTTGAGGTACTTCGAACTGCGTATATCAGGAATTTTAGGGTGAGTTTGCGGAATTTGTAGGTTTGCCCGCTAAAAAAAAAACAAACGTATAATCGCATGTTCTGTTAATGAATATCGCATGATGGTAATAAATTCGAAAATTGCTTCCGAATGAAATGAGATAAAGGGGAAATAAGTAAATTTAAAAAAATGAACGCCTGGCTGTTTCGAGTATTTATAGAGACCTCACATTTTCGAAATAATTGGCTTCAGAACGAAATCATCTCCTGCATTATTGGTCAATAAAAAAAAATCTAATAGTTTAGAAACCTAGAAATAAAACAAATTGAATCGACTTAACTTCAATTAATTTTCGCTCTGATTCAAGTCGACTGACTTGGACTACATTAAATGTAACTCCAGATCTGGTTTGAATTGACAACGACACTACCTCATTTTGTTAATTCAAAGCACATTGTTACACTTTGTTGGATTACGGATTCAAATAATAAAACACCTTTTATTATAGGTATAGATACTTTATTTTATCTGCGAAACTCTACTCAGTCAGAAGACACTTTACTTAGTAATGATTTGTCGCAGACTAACTTTACTTGCGAGCAAAACCCAAAAATGTAAAACTACTGAGGGTAATTAACCCCCGCTCCCTGAAGTAATTTCGCCTCTCCTTTCCTCGCTGACCCTACTGGTCAACACATGTATCCGGAGAAAAAAATCAATAAAGATAAGCTCATTGAGGAGAAAATATTTCTGGGACCTAACCCCCATGGCAAGAGATTAAAAAGGGTCCTAGTGCAGTAAAGTAATAAAGCATTCTTCCTAGAATGGAAATATAAAAACGAGCAGAGAAAAGTGAATGCTTGTACTCAGAGAATCCCCAAAAACCAACACACTCTTGAAAATGGACAATTTCGCTCACATTTGCAAATATCAACAGAGTAAAATGATGAACTCTCCAGTTGATTTTGACAAATAGTTGAGATTTTATGATCAATGAAGAAATCATTCTAAACTATTTGTGTAATTATGTCAAGACACGTAAATGTCGTAATGCGCTCGCCAGAAGCATGATATTATATTAGCCTAAATGTATCAAACACTATATATATGGAGTGCATGCATAGAAAGCAATTTGCACTAAAGACTCACTGGATAAATCTACTCTCGCAACTAAAAGTAAAAATTTGAGGACTCAATTTAAATGAAAATCAAAGTGCAGAGAGTAATAATAATGAAAAAGAAAATTAACATCTGTGTGCAGATGATGCCGAACTAGACTGCTCCAACTGGGTATTTACCGAGTGCCAATAAGTGCGATTGGATTACGATATATTTACCTAAAATGGTCGAAAATTCATGGAAACCGATGATTGGAGGGAGTACAAATGTGCTACATGTGAATCCATCAGATATTATTTGAACAGTGTACAGCAATAACAGGAAAGATACCGACAAAGTTAATTACAGGGGGCGAATAGAAATTGATGAATACGTTGGTATATGATGAAGCAACGCAACCACTACCAATGATCCACGAGGATGAACAAGGGAAATGAGTAACTATTGACTGGCGAATGAATTATAAGCATATTTTGATACAGCTCAATGGGTGTTATTCAGGAGGTGGTACTAGTGAGTTATTGTTACCATGGGATATAAGCATTGGGTTATTTGTCTCCCCCGAGGATCCCATACTTTGCCAAAAACGTATGTAATAATAGCAATTTGCGAAATATGGCTGGTGGAATGGGAAAACAGCGACACTCCCACATACCCAACTAACGCTGACTTTTGAATGGGGTAAAGCGGGGGTGAAGGAATGGGATATTTATCGTTGTACGGAAATTCCACTGGTGTACATTGCACTTTCTGAAATTTATGGAAAGTTAGAAGTCATGTGGTGGGGTAAATTTATTTTTTAATTGGGGAATCATTGGTTAAATTGTGGACAAAAAGTCATTTTTTGAATTGGATAGGTTTTCACGTAAAATACAATTATTTTAATTACCGGTATAATATTTAAAATTCTAATAACTGAGTGAAAAGACTGCATTGACATTTAGGGAGTATTTTTAAGAATGTAATATCGAATTTCGTAAAAGATCAATATAGTTTTCATGATTTTTTAATCTCCAAGGTCCCTGAAAATATGAATCTTAATAAAATGTAAATCTTCTTAACAAATTTTGGTATAGTTGTTCACTTCACACCTCATTTGTAAGTATTTGGAAACAAGTAAAAAAGTCCCCATTCTGCCCCATTTTCCGGTATTCACAATTCCAGACCATTAATTTCTCGCCGTATGCGGAGTAGAACCGAAACGGGTGGAATAAAATATTTTAGCCGTAGAGGGGAAACAATTTTTTCGCCGAGGAAGTTGTAACTTTGCCGTAGAGTGAGAAGAGGGTGGAACCCGCTGGTTAATTATAAACAGTTGATACGGTGCTTTTTGAATTAAGAGCATGGTTTCGCACGTGCCCAGGTAAAACGCTGGAACAAAAGGGCAATTTCTGCGCCTCGTTGAGCTCAGTTAAAAATTTTGTTTCCCTTCTATCGTTTAACTTTTGCTATGGTTATTATGAATTTATGACTAATTGTGGAAAATCTGTCTAGTTTAAGCGTTAATTAATTTCGGAAAAAGTTTTCACGAAAAGTTCATTCATCAAATGAACAATAATTCATAAATTGTAATTTTAGTTTTTCTCTCCAGTGGATGGGGCTTGTTTGGACCCTTGTATTTTTTTCAGCGGGTTTTTTTTGGAGTCATTAAGGTTTATTTACAAACATATGCGGGCATACAAATGCCCTCGGTACGTACACAGAGTACATAATGCACCATGGCAAATGTTGGCAATGCTTCAAGGTCTATTTTTGTGAAGGCTGGAAGTATGTTCATGTGAACAGATGCTAGTGGAGACACTCCCCCCCAAAGCAATATTTCCAGGAGACGACGGCGACTTCCAGAGATTTTGTTAAAACCTAGTCGTGATCAGACTTTGACATTTGGATAGTCTAGCGAGGGCATAAACTGGCTCTTTTGAACAAGAAAAAAAACAATTGAATTTGTGGCAGTCGTAACTTGAGATTTTCAAGTTTCAATTTACGATTTTTGAAATCGCAAAGTGAACAGTTTTTATTGTTGTTCAGTTGAAAAATTAGATAATTCTGTAATTCTCAAGTAACGTTCTTAGTATGTCAAATTAAAATACTAATAATACCATAAAATATGTGATCATATAAAAATATTGTCTTCAATTCAAATACTAGTTTTTCCAGTCAATTATTGTCCATTTACTCACGTATAAATGATCCCAGAGCGACTTACCTAGAACAGAAAAATAAATTGCAACGTTAAATCAATATATCAAGATTTAATATAGGAGTTAAACAAAACAATGCCAATCCTTGAAAAATAATTAGATTAACAACGGATTTTTTCAGCTCTAATATAATGTAGAATTTTGATAAAATAAGTAACAAAATATATGAAAATTTCACCTAGATAAATACGCGGTGGGTAAAAGTTAACGAGTTTCCAGAATTCTCTCACAGTGAATTTTTCAGATTCTGAGTCGGATAACTCAGTCCCAGAGAGCGTCCGATGCGTAAACGGAAAATCCCGGTTCGAGTCCCGGACTATCCGTTTTTTCAGTAAAAGTTTCTTGCAAATTCTATATTAAGAATAATGCCGTGTACCATTCTACCTACTTCAGAGCTCATTCAATAATATCCGACGTCATCACCAGAATGTGCACCGCTATAAAAACGTCCCTTCGTGAATGTAAGTTTGAAACAAAGGTTTTCGCGTAAAACTTCTAAATACTCAATCATGCATACGTCAATGCTTTTATTAGAGATCTTAAAAATGATTTGGACATTAGCACAGAAACACCTCAAGCAGGCGACAAGAGTATTTGAATTTCAGGTGTCAGTTTTTCAATTCCAGACTTCGACATTTAAATATCCCGTCAGAGAATCTTGCATTGGCTCTCTTCAGAATGAAAGAAGTGGCCGCACGAGAGGGTAATGGAGTTGTATGTCTGCCCGAGAAAATCAATGGAGATGTACGGGAGATACACTGATTGGTTTTTTTTCTCAGGGCTTCACCGGTGGTGTTTGTCTAGCCAATAATTTTCGTGGTTTCAGGTCGAATGGAGCTTTGAGCGGACAGAGGGAGAACGCCCCTGCAGATTTACCTGTCACACTCGCGAAAGCTCGGGTGGAGTTACGCGTTCGAACTATTTGTCTTGCTTTGCATAGCGCGGAACATCGATTTATCAACTATTATCCACTTTTGCATTCTCGACTCTTTGAATAGAAAACGAAGAGGGGGAGGTCGAAGAATAATTGAGTGATTTATGGCTGTATCTTTCTTGAAATCCTGAAATCAATACGACGAGGTCATTTCATTCGAAATAGTTCGGTAATTTATGTGACGCTACAAAAATGGAATATTATTGGATAGAATATTATGAAAAATTTGATGTAAACATAAATATTATTTGATCAAATTACTATTATTATTATTTGTGGTAAATATTATTTGTTACTCATATTATTGAGTAAAACTTTATGCCGACATAGTGTTATTCACCAAAAATTATTGAGATATATTGTCAGTGAGTAAATACGAATTGGTCGTATTGTCGTTGCCTCGTAGGCTGAAATTTCAATCAATATATTGATTTTCGAGTTATTGTGGGGGAGAGTTATTATCGCGTGTATATTTATTTTCTTTCCTCGGTTCAGTTGTCGGTTGGCATGAGTGGAAATGAAGTCTCATCATGCCTCTGCATTTTGTTTTGAGCCAAAAGGGGAAAAAATAATTGAACCATTGATTTATTCAGTAAACTGCGAGTCTATCTGCAGACGAAAATGATGACTTGGAAGTGTGTGCAATAATATTACTCCATCCAGAACTGCAATTGTTGTGCACAAACAACGCAGGATGTAAAAAATGGTGTGAGTTAATTCCATTTCGTTTTTCTCAATGAGTATATTCTACCTTGTACATAACATTCATTGTTATTCATGATCCCATCAAAAATTTCGATAAGGGTCATATGTGGGCCTTATGTTTTTGCCTGACTCGAAATGTCAGGACCTTCTACGGCATTGATTGCTGTGGCTCATCAGGCCCTCGTAAGGTTTGTGGCACAAAGGCTACATGGGGCCCTGATCAGGATAT
>JAPYZN010001738.1:0-14769 GCA_030522865.1 Psyttalia lounsburyi | reverse complement strand
TTGATCGCGATCGATAGGCATTGACTTTGTCTACATCCCATTCGGACGGGAGTAAATTCCCCCCACCCCTTAAATTTCTAGGTTGATATTTCAGTCTATTGGAAAGTTCGTTATGAGGCTCGTCAAGGGCCGAATAAAAGAAAAAAATCGCGTTAGGAATTGTGTTGAGAATTAGTCGGGAAGCTAGTAGTTCAACGCAACAACAATGGGAGCGAACGTAGCGAGTGACCAACAACCCCGACCAATTTTTTAATATTGATTTTAGTATCTCGTATTTTATTCTGCTCATACGTTCATTTGTGATTGAATGAATGTGATACGCGTATGATGTCACCGCGTAATAATTCCATGAAATTTTACATACCTTGAAATTTGGAAAAGAACTTAAATAATCTTGATGCTCATATAGATTAGATAAGATTTTCCACATTTTGCAATGTCTTTATTATGTAAACTTTCAATGTATAAATCTTATTTTTCATGTTCAATCGTTAGGGAAAGCTTTCATACCTCTCAATGAAGCATTGAATATATTGACTTCTAGATAAAAATTAATAAAATAATGTAACAATTTTTTACAGCAAAATAAATATCTCTGTAATGTTGAGGGTGTGATGAAAAAAAAATCTTACATTACGGTTTTCACCATGATGTTCGGTCCCCGTACCCTTGAAGAAGTAATCGAACACCGGGGACATCTGCTCCTTTTCGGGGAGGTCCTCTGAAAATTGATGAATTCCAAGTTTGAAGATTATAGGGCCCTGGTAGTCTACTTTCAACAGCTGAGGCACGGAATTTGGGAAAAATTTTTCAACGAGTCCAGATGTGGTTGGAAAATTTTTTTCGTCACGCTCATCTGCAGATGGGGTAGAGCTACTGTGGCTCTTGAAAGGTTTCACGTTTTCAATTGATTTGGCAGCCCCCGGGGCGGTCCAGTTCGGAGATTCATTGTTCAGTTTGTACGAAATTTCCTGCTGCTCTTGCGTAACTTCTTGACGCTCTCCAATATAATTCGGAAATCTGGGGCCCACCTCTCGTTTTGTGATTCGTTTTTTAGCATTCGGTGATCCAAACTTGTGTGCAGGATTTTTTTTCGAATATTCTTCAATTGTCAATGCTTGATAATCCTCACAAATGGGATACTCGTCACCGAGATAGTGGAAATTCGTGAAAAGGCGGGCAATCACGGGGGAATCCTTTATTTTCATCGCGTCAAGGCTCGATTCTTTCTCTCTATACCAAGGGTTCGATGGGGTTATCACGAGGTCTTGACCGTCGCGGCTGCCCTTATATAGAGCATAACCCTTAAGCTCATCAAAATTTACTCTGTCTTTTAAGGCCAGTGTGTCAGGGTTCCAATTGTTCCACACGCTCAGACTTTCAAAGATCGCTGGAGTTAGTAACCGAACGGAGTTTGGATCATTCAATTTTGATATCGGCTTATTTTTAATCGAATCGTTAACGTTTTTACCATAAATAACGCATACAGACTGCCGCCACTGGATTTTTTCCACACTACGGTGATTGCGATATTTATTCAGGACTTTCAAAATATCAGACACTTCTAGAGCACGAACGCTCGTCAAAACCAAAAGGAGAATACTTAAAATTTCCATAGTTTAGGTCCTACACCATCGGAAACTGGAGAAAAACTGTGATTCCTCTCGGATGTGCCTGCCTATCTATAGAAAAATTAGAAGCATGCCCGAGCCAATGAGAAGCCCCAAAAATTTCCAAGGGGATGGATTTAAAATGAAAATTTCAGGCGCTGACGCACGAGGGGGCCGGACGGAGTAACAAAGATTTCCTTAATGCATTTGGGTAAGCCGCCTGGGAGACGGGGCGCCCGCCGCCGGCATTGTCTGTCTTACCTGCGCCAGGTAATCCCGATAGTGTAGACCAACTGTACGAAACGAGAATCTACTGCCGGCGACAATGCTCGAGAATTACCTCTTCATCGGTGGATTCTCTGCACACGTTCCTCTACCTGAATCGCTTAAAAATCATTTTATGGCCTCGAGAAGAAAGAAATCCGCTTTAAAATTTTATTTCAACAATTTTAACAGACAAAAAAGAATGATGGAGAGAGAGCTCAATGCGAATGGTCCCAATTCTGAAAACGATTTACAAACGAGCATCAAGATCTGCGTCATCATTGAAAATATCCACGTACAGAGTAGCGAACCTGGACATGTTTGGAAGTTGTTCAAGTGGCATATATCCCTTGTCTTGCGAAAGTAACACAGCTCCGATGGTGTGGGTTTGGGTCAAACGACTATGACCAAAATAAAAGACAACATTTTATTCAGAACGAATGAATTTCAATGAATTAAAGCAGTTCTACACATTAAACATGAATGAAATCCTTGAAAAATTGAGAGGCAAATGCTACGCAACTCGCGCCGCAATTTTATCTCAATACCGCGCTAAACCAATATTATGAGGCACGCCATGGATATTACGATAAAGAGAGTGAGGAGCACAAGAATGTCAATAGACGATTTGATGACTTCATTAATATAAATAAAAGCGATAAATGAGATGGCGCATTGTGTCAACGTGAAAAAATAAATGAGTTAATGTTGAGATTGTGAGAGGCACATGTGGAAGGAAACAGATGGAGGAGAGATGAGGAGATGGTGGTGGCGGCGCAGCGGGAGGGACAGGGGGGCGCATTGGCTGAGAGAGCAAGGTGAAGAGATGGTTGTTGATGGGAATACGCCGGGAGGTTGGTCGGCTTGGCCGTCGATGTGGTTAGAAAGCCTTTAAACCATACTCGGTCATTGTCAGTCCTACGTCATTCTCCATTTATCGCATTCCACGAACAGTTTCAATTGTACTTTCGTATATTCAAGACTGTATTTCAAATTTTCAAGTGCAATTTTGTGTTTTAATCGTCACACGAGAAGTGGTTGTGATTCTCTGCGGTTATCCTGGGCCCCACCAGCACTCGGTTCACTCCATCCCTCCTGCCCCCCACCCACTTCTTTTTATCACTCTGTCTACGTTTTACGCGACCGGCGTGCGTCGTGGACCTCTCATGTAACCGGTACCAGTTTGGTACCAGTTGTTCGAAGCGCGAAACCCATACTCCACGACGCCCCACATTGCTGGATTAATCGGGCATTAATTAACTGGTAAGTGGTGATTTTGTTGATACAAAGATTCGTCTCAAGTGCGTAGAGTTTTTGTTTTCTCTTCACAGTCGTTTCAACTCTTCGTTTGTCCCTCTCTCTGTCTCGCGCGCAATTAAATTCATTGGATGTCTGTTAAACCCTTGGTTATTGGCTTTGATTAATTTGAAAGTCTACTTCGTGGTGATAATGATATGAGGAATGTGAGCGGAAGTGTTCTCGATGCGTGGAAAATTTTATCCAACTCGGATTTTCTACTTAAAAATCCAACGAAACTAGAAAGTGATGAGCACAGTTTGCTTATACCGAGGAAACTCGAGATGCATCGTTCGGATCTGGTTGACTGGTTTTGAATGTTTTTATATGCTGGCAACGAAACTCCAGTGTATTATGTTTACATAGGAATGTCATCGTATAATGCTTCTACAGGCTCATAGAAATTACCAACATTTTATGGGATTTTTTTTTTCACGGTTGTGGGAAAAAATCTTTTGTGGAGAAAATATTGAGAGTCAATTTGTCCATGTTGAATTAAATTCACTGGGGCAAGAGAGGCTTGTGACATATAGCATAATATGTTGAGCGCGTGCGCAACCGCGAGCGTGCGGTCAGCGTGGTTTACCGCCCTGTGCACCGTGAAAATGTGGACATATACTGAAAGCCCGTAGTGTGCCACAGGGTCTCATACAAACGGAAACCGGCTTTATCCATTCACGGGCAGATAAAAAAAAAATCGAGGATACATACTATGCGCGTTGCTGGCGTTTTCGACACTAGGCTGTCTGAATTCTTCGCAGAATTGTTGGGAATCGCGAAATACCGCGGAGGTATGGACGTTCCGCAGGTTCCTCAAATGCCACTGCATTCGGTATTATTTTCTTCAGCTCAAATGCTGGGAAAAAATGTTTTTTTTAAATCGTTCACCGCGTATCTTATCAAATAAAAGAACAATTACAAGTATTGTATACGGTCGGAAAATAATTCCCGAAATTTTAAGCATATAATCTTGTAATTTTTAACAACAACTCACTCACACGACCCATCCAGGTATTTTGTAGCTGGAAAAGCAGTTAAATTGTGAGTCGAATGAGTTTGACAATAATATATGAACGATTCGATTTTAAATCGAATTCAAATTCACTGCATTAAAAATTTTAATGAAGCTCATTTCCATGAAATTTCAGATAATGCATTTGTACCCTGGTCTAAACAGTTGATTCCTGATGTGTTTTTCAACTTACCCTACCAAGTCCGATCATTGAAAAATGATTGGATTGGAAAATTGTGAATTTTTGCCGGCCTTTCATAACAAAAATGTTTTTTTTTCAGAATGTTCGACTTAACCATTTAGCAGATATGGAATAATAAATGAAGCCTCGTCCATCCTAAGATAACCAGTCTAGGGTTAAATGCCCCAATTATGAAAGCAAAAAAAGGACCAATATTTTGTTTGACATTTCAGTTCAACCGTAGAGGGGGAAAATAACGAGGAAGAGAAAGAAGAGGTCACGAGTTCTATTGCCCCCTCCTCTTTCACCTTTCTTTCACCGCATGATTGTGTACGCCTTAGGTACGTTACGACCAACAGCGTAGAAAATACAGTGTCACGACACCTCTGGTAAAATCCAGTGACATGTGTACGTAAATGCGTAGTGGAACGTGCCGCTGTGCGTAAAATTTTGCGGCAGGTCGTGGAGAGGAGTTTAAACGAGATTTTTCGATATAAATATGATGGCCTACATGGGGTTCGAGCGTTGGCATCGGGGCGGGCCGATGTGACGGCTGACTGGAAACGAATGAAATAAAAGAAAAGGAGGAAAATAAAAGAAAACGAAAACGACGTAAAGAGGGATAGAGAGACGGTGAAAAGAGGTGAAGAGAGAAGGCGAGAATCGATAAGACGAGAATGGGGCAGGCGTGGTGCAAGGAGAGGTCCAGCAAGGCACAGGATTCAAAGTCTCCTCTGGACCGCGTTTTCCTTCGCTGCGCACACCGAGTGAGTTCTATTTATTTTTCTATGATTGGTTCAGCAATTTTGTTTTGCTTGGGTTTTTCATTAACACTTATTAGGTGCAGTGCGATAATGTGTTCCAGTTAATTGACCTCCGCTGCAACCTCTATTCGATAAATTTAATGAGGAAATAACCAGGGAATTTAGTTTGTTTTTTTATGTTTTTTTTTTGTTTTGCGAGAAACTGCACACGTTTACCTATAATCCGAGAGATATATATTTTGGTGGCCCGTTATCTTTATCAAGGACACACAAATGAGATCGACGGGCATGTAACGATGGGCGCACCTGATTTCTAGTGGGCCCGGACACACGTTCACTCGTCTGTCGTGTTCTTGAGGAGAGCGAAGAGGGAGGGCAGTCGCTTCCACGACTGGTTTCCGGTTTTCGCCTAACCTCTATTCCACCTTATCTCGGGCCCGTTGGAAATTGTGCGCACAGTGCAATTTACACTGGCGATAAATCACATCCGGAGGAGTTACTGTGATAATGGTAAAATTCATGGCGAATTTCAAGTTATTTTACGGGGTGATGAGAATGTGGAAAAATATCATAGTACAATTCTATTGGATTTCCTATTACACTGACAGAAAAACGTACTTTTGGCTGAAAAATGAATTCTTGGTTCGATAATATTTTTTACTATCACATAATTCTTGAGCCGATCTTTTTCTCTTGTCCCTTAAGTATACACGTTATCCAGGGAAAGAAAACCTTATAACTTTCCTTCTCTGGACAATGAAAAATATTTAAGGAACAAGAGAAAAAGATTGGCTCAACAATTATGTGATAGTAAAAAGTATTCTTGAGCTAAGAATTAATGTTTCAGCCAAAAATACGGTTTTCTGTCAGTAGAGTTGTTGGCAGTTTTTATTGAAATATTCAACAAAAAATAATTTATAGAAAAACTTGAGGAGCTATTGCCAATATCTCCCGAGTTTTCATGGTTTTTGTAAGTTCTTGGAAAACAGTCCATATAATGGACATGAAAAAACTATACCATTTTAAAATTTTATCATTATTCAATGACTCATGAAATTTTACTATCGTGAAAGAATTTTCCTACGTTTCCTTTGAACTTTTTCGAAAATCCTACTTTAGTAAAAAGTCGAAAAATAATCACACGACTATAAATTTTATGACTCATTGAATAACAATAAATCCTAAAATGGATATGCCCCCCCCTCCATCCATTCATCACTGGACCCGCAAGTGTCCATATTCAGACAAAAACAGTAAGCAACCTGAATTAATTTAAAAAAGATATATTTTGTGTAAAGTGTGGGGGAAATTTGACTGCCGCTAACTCTCAAATTTCCGCTAACTTAATCTAATACATCTATTTTGTTAATAACTGTTGGAATATACGAGAATACATGCACAGTTTTCCAAAAACTACTTGACAAATATTTATGATATTGGCGAAAAACGATTTCTGGGAAAGGACTCATCTATGAGTGGTTGTACTGCAAACTTGGGAGCGGTTTAATCCGAGACATGTGTCCAAAATTGAAGAGAGGTTCTGTCCTCTTGTGTCATAAAGTTTTCTTTGGGTTTGTTAGTAAGGATCTTTCATTTTTATTATAGTTTAGTCGGTAATAGTCGGTTTAGTCGGGGACGCGGCTGGAATGAACCCCAAAAGGTGCACCATGGTGCACAAAGGTGCTCATTTCCCATCCACCTAACTATTCACCTAATTGAGTCCGCCTTGATGTTATTGCGGATTATACTTAGTTTAGGCACTAAGTGATGAATCAATTCAGTTTCCCATCAAAATTTCGAGGAGCAGTTATAAGTGACCATTACCGTTTACTCTTTCGACCACTGTCTTGGTGAACAGTCGTGCCTTCCTGGTGCTAAATAAAGTTTATATTAAAAGAAATATTAAGTGGAGTCGTCCAAATTATTTATTCGATTTTACCCATATTTCAATGATAACTACTGGAATCAGAGAGCACCCTCGTTGATTTCATCCAGAATTAGAAAGAACCTTTAATTAGAAAGAATCTTTAACAAAAAAAGTCCGAAAATCTGAACCGGAGAAATTAAAAATAGAAAATATCTCATTGGAATAGATTGTACGGGAAAATAAAACTTTAACATTTTTGTATAAAACATTTTCTGTTGGATGATATCAAAATTATAATAACTTCAAAGAAACCAAATAGACATTGCACTTGAAATACAACTGCACTTGTCCAGTGAATTCGTAACGATTTTTCATTTATTTTATTTTTTATAGGAGCTAGAGGTAACCTCTCTTGTTATCGGGAAAGTATGATCTTATTAATATAAAATAAAATAAAATATCAATAAATAAATATAAAAATAAATAACAAGTATTAATAAGATAAAATCTTATAAATACTTGTTACTTCCGATAATCTACTTCAAACCTGAGATATGCATCGTTTGGTTTACAAAAATAATTAACTCAGGTACGGCTCAGTTGTATATGCAATGAGTATGTATGTGAACAATTCGCTCAGTGCGTCATTCATCATTATATAACTTTGACTGCAACGGAGTCTTGTTGAAAAAAAACGACCTTCCCGCCTACTAGTTTTCAGCTATGTGCTCGGTGACCACTGAATACCCGAGTATTATTTGACAAAATGAAAAAAAAGAAATGAAAAATGTAATCATACTCTACTTTGGAATATTCTCTTTCTTCATGAATTGGAACATTTGAGTATTATGATATGTTTTTCATTCTGAGTATGCAAACAAATTGGAGATGAATTGAAGGTTCACCTCGTTTGCCGTTTTAGTCCGCCGTCTCGTTTTGGTGAAACGTTTCGTTTTCATACTTTATGCATATCCACTGGTTGTGTCTCATGTAGAAACCGGTGGCATGTGTAACGTACATATGTATGCATGTTTTTCGCTTGGGGTTTATACTGAAACGCTTATCGATATCCACTCATCCCATCTGTATCTTCTCTGGTCGTATACCGGATGAGTTTAAATTGCAAATTTGCCCGCGAAACTCGACCGTCAGTGCGGTGACACGCTGACAAGGTCCGAGTGCATGTCAATTTTCCTTCAGGCAAAAGAGTGGGAAGTAGAAAAAAATGTAATGAAAAATTGAAAAACATCTGGGGCTGAGTAGAGTGTTCTCAAATTGATGGCAACGTGAGTCAATGAAAAATCTGGGAATTTCTTTTCCACTTATCGAGGAGTTTTAATGAATTTGAGTTGAATTAAATCCCGCGAGGCCAGACATTTCTCTGCCCTAACCCTCGCTACACCGGTGTTTCCCCTGTACTTGAAATTGACAATGGGTTTGGCTCGGCTACCCTGGCGTGCCACACTCAAAAACAATCAATCGCGGATTAAATTCATTCGACTGACCCATCAAATTTTATTGACCATTCAGCTGTACGACAATGGCTTATCGAATATCATTGGATATATTTCTCGCCACTAACTATATCGTTATACAATCTGTTATATTTGCATTGGTGATGGTAGAAAGTTTGACTGAAAAATTAACACCATTTTTGTTTGGAAATGCGAAACCCACTGTGAAGGTAAAAATTGTAGGAAGGATAACGTGGTAACACGTAATCGTGTAACGGAATACCCATTTCAGGAATTTATACGGGAATTTAAGAAAGAATAAATTGGAAGAGCTGAATTTACTTAAAACGCTCAAAATTTCATCGTACGGAAACCAGGAATCGAGCAAATCGAAGAAATTCTCGCGGTGAAAATACTTGGACAATTTTTCAAATATTTTCGCGGTAATCTATTGCATAATTCTTTTAACATCCTAGTCTTAATGCAAATAAATTATGCATAGAGAAATCTATGTACACGGAGAGAGAAGTGAGGTCGAAATTACCTAATCCTTCGGTAACTGTATTCGGTTTTAAAAGTTCAGAACAATTTGCTGAGTCCTCAGTGGAATTTCTCTACTGTTTAATAAAAGTTGTCTAGATGTGTGCATAATATTTTGTTAACTAGTTAAAAAAAGTTCTCTAATCTTGCGTGAAGAATTACCTAACCGCTCAGTAAAATTTGCTTACCGCTCAAAATAAATTATTTACATGTGTGCATTATTTATGTTGGAACTGTTAAATTATATTGACGCGTTATGTAATTTTTTCCGGCCAAAACACATTGCGATTACCAATCGGTACGGTAATTTAAACTGATACTTTTCATTCCATGTACTGCTAAATCACGTTTGTGGAAAGGTAATTTACGTTTTCACGTAAAGTAGCACTCAAGTCGAGTTGACTAAAGGGACATTGAAAATTTGAATTATCAATGACTCGGGATCGGCCGAGTGTGATTGAATGTCTCTTTTATTGTTATTGAAGCTGAAAACCCGAGATTTACTACGAAGTAAAAAATATTTAATCTCTACCGATTCCAAGTTTTCATAATGAAAGACGTTCCATTTTGTCGCACTCTCCCTACGAGGTTAAGATCAAGACCGAAAGATTAGAGTAAAATGGATTTTACCTTATCATCTGCCAAATCACGCGTTCCCATTGTTATTTATTTTCTCCGGTTTCTATATTGTTTATACTGTAGCTTTCAATCTTCATTAATCCCTCATTAGCTTGATGAGCCTGCGTATTTTACAAAACTAAATTTCCCTTTAAATGAATCAACCGTAAATTCTTATCAATACATTGCAATATTTGGTTCTGACCAAACGGATTGGTACACTCAGAAGCCTAATTGATGACATTTTTAAACTTCGATTTAAATATCCGACGACGACTTCAATGTTCATTGAAGACCAATGAACTATTATGGAATAGGATAAATTAACCGCTTTCATTATATACTATAGTTTCGGGTTACGCAAAGGATGGTTATATGGCTCTGGTTACTCCTGTTGAATTCGCATCAGCAGATGGATTATTCTATCGTACCCCCTCCCCCCGTTTTCCCTCACTCCGGGGGGGAGTAAAAAAACCCGAGAAAATGATTGTAACCAAAATCCACCGGATGTATCGTATATTAGTTGAGCGACCTCCGAAACATCATTTCGTCAGCGCAACATATTTATTTTTGCGGCACATGAATTTCACTCGCATTGCTAAGTTTTCCACATATTTTACTGTACTGATTTCGTCATCGTGAGAGGAATATTGAGAAAAGTCGAGTTATTCGGTTCTCAATGACTTCCGAATGGAAAGAGCTTACATTTTGAATTCAATTCAATATGAAAATTCTACCTTCCGTCATATTCGATAACAGCTATGGAAAATTCGAGTGAATTGATGCTTGCTTTTAGTTTCGTAATATGCAGTGATTATTTTCAAAGCCTATCAAATTTTATACATTTTACATTTCATTTATGATTAATGAATTGATTTTAGTGAAACGAATGCCGCTGTAATTTTATAATCCACTCGTTTTACTAGCACTTGAAATTCCATGGAAATTGGCATATTTTCTATGTTAACGAAATCAATGGATGAGTGCATTTTCTATTTGAGTATTATTAGTGTTTTAACAAAATTACTAATTTGGTTTAGAATCGATTCTTAATTTTTTATACTTTTATGTGACTATTTCGTTCTTTCTTTTTTGATATTACTGTAGCGCCATTGATTGGGACGTAATTCAAATTATTCCATGTTATTTTGCTACCTTCATTTCGAATGGAAGTTTTATAATCGTTAATTTAACAATCTTCTTATTTTGCTGGTTTTATATATTTCTATGAAGAAAGAACAATAAAAACAAAATAATCAAATGAAGACTATTTTCATTATAATTAAAAATTCAATTCACAAACGGTACATCGAGTCTCGACTGCTTTGTCTTTTTCCATCGTCCTCTGTACAGAAGTCCAGAAATCCAAATAGATTAATCGCAAAAAAACTATTCGAGCCCGCTCATTTTTCTGAGAACTTGAGTCAGCTGAGTGATGTGAGAGGGAGAGTAAAAAAAAATTGTAATTTTCGAAAAATCGGCGTTTTCTACAATCCCTCTGATTTGCAACTAATCAACAGTTAACATTGAATGAAAGGAACAAATGAGTATTATGATGGTTTTCCACTTTGGGGTTATAGGTGAATCCATCAACAGATGTTATTATACCCCAGGGAGAGAAACTTGACATAATGGCTCTTTTAATATTATACCAGGAAATATTGTCACTGTCAACCATAAGCGCCCAGGGTATTCCCTCAGCCCAGCGATAAATTGTCCGAAAATTTTCATTATTCAATAACAGTCCCGGTTGTACAAACGCAATAATTCCCCTGAAATTACAATATCCATGCTGTAGTTTGTTTTTAATCTTTATCATATGCTGTATTTTGGTTATTAAATCCGGAGCAAAATGCTTCGCTAATAGTTATTGCCAGGTATGTTAACATCCGTCATTAAATATGAGTGTACGCACGATTTTGCTCGAGTATAAATAGCCAGAGCAAACTACTAAATAAAGAGATAGAGCACGGGAGAAAAATTCAAATGACAATGCTAATTGAAAGTCATGCATTCATGTATGGAGCCGGCGAGGAGGGAAAAAAAAACTAATGGAATTCATTAACGTTTGGAGAGATACTTTACAGTCTTGTTATCCTTGAGTTTGTCACGAGTCACAATGAAATTATGCACTAATCATTAATATGCCGGTGTTTGTTGACAGATTTATCCGGGGCTGAAAGAGGAGGGCTCGGTTCTCGGTGGAGCAACGCAGAGGGTAACGAGGTAAATATAATGAGTCGCTTTCTGTTGGTTTCTGTGGTGCGCATAATGCAATCACACATAATCTCTCGTATCAAAGTGCTTTATCTGAAAATTCAATCTGGAGAGACAATGGGAGAAAAATTATCAACAAAATCACGGCGTAATTGAACTAGTTCAACAGTTGTGATAATTCAATGTTTCTTAAAAAGATCCAAAAAATCAGCGGAGAAAATTATTAGATCATGGTTAATTTAATTTTTTGCTCGATTTAATAACCGCATTAGTTTTTGAAAAACGCAATTCTCAAAGATTAGAATTTTACCCAGCATCTTATGTAACAATTCAGAATTTGGAAATGTTCCGTATTGATCGATACGCGATTTACAATGGAAATTGCCTTGTAAAATGTAATTACTCATTAATTAGAAGGAATTCTGTCCATCGCGCTCATTAGACAAAATTGTTTTAAAAAATTAGACAAAAAAATTACGAACGATACGATATAACGGACTTTTCACTCATCTATGGTTGATAGTTATTTCAATTTTTTTTGTTTGAAAATATTTAAGTCTCTAGTGCGGTTCGAGCGATACTGTTGTCGTCGACTGTTGGGCTAAATTAAACTCTGACGTCTAATCATTGAGAGGAATGTGATTGCACCAAGCGGTACAGTTGTTAGAACTAATATTCGTAATGAGACATTGAAACTGCACTTACCCTCTTAGTTTCTTTGAATCAAATAAATACATTTGGTTGTTTAATACGAAAGCACCCTTTTCTGGAATGGAAAAATGAATGAATGGTAATTTGCGATTAGAATTACATTAAATAAATGTGTTTTTGTTGACAAATTTTCTTTGATCGAATTCGAGTATTTATTAGTATCCAATAAAATGTACAATCAAATAAAGTTGCTGCAGTGGGGAGAGAAAATTCATCTTCCATTCCACATTTCATGCCTCGACCCCATATGATACTCTTCGAACTGCATTCCGGTTGACGTTTCCACGAATTGTCACATTGTATCGGTATAACCATAGAGGCGTAAGGGCCAAAAACATTCCTTTTGAAATTCAAGAGGGGTATATATCACCTTACAGTTGTTTTTTGAATTTTCATCCAAAAATTTCTGACCAAAAATTTATAGACCAACAAATTTTTTTCAGCGAGATGTAATTATCCTTTTTTGATGACAAAAAGATTTAAATCTGCACTTATGTCTATTTCTCATTACCCGTTATATATTAAAAAAAAATATATGTTGATTATGATCGTTGGAAAATACATTTATTACGGGAATTAAATTCCTTAAAAATAATTACGTACTAGAATTCTTGCTGAAATGCCGCGACTTACCTAATACATTAAAAAATCGTCTCACATAGGCCATTATTAATATCAATGTCTGTTAGTTTGATGATGTACTGATTATACTTATATTTAGTTGATTTAAAATGCAAATTATTGATTGCTCAGTATAACGGAGATCAATTGAAGGAAATTAAGATATTTAATAATTCATTTCGTTTAAAAGTTAGAATCACTTAATTTCGTAGAGTGTAAAATAAATAAAACTGTAATAAATTATTAAAATACAGGAAAATAAATATTTACCCTCAGGAGTGACATCTAGCAATTGAAGTGTGAGCATAAAATTTAATGTTCCATTTTAATAGCTTCTGAAACATTTTGCAACCCGTATAATAGCCCACGTGAAGAGAAGATGTTTCAATATGCAGACAAGCTGTTGGAAAAATCATAATAATTTTATACATATAGTATTCTCAATAGTTCAATGTATGACTTATTCATTATTTGGGGAATAGTAAAGAAGTAGACCTGTGAAAATATATGTATGAGCATTATTGAAAATTTTTCGCTCAAATTTTCGGTATACTTTCGGGAATCTTTTAATATGCAATAGTGTATTTTCTGATTGGTTATACAACAGTTACCGAAACATTTCAAGGAAGTTTATAATTGCAACCTCCTAACTAAAAAACGAATTCATAGAAATAGTAGGGATCAGCTCAATTGTTTCTTAAAATTAATAGAAATTAATATAATTAACAGGGTGATTGAAAAAATTATAAAAACTCGTGACTTATAGGATGAAAAAAAAATACAGAGAACTTCAAGAATTTAGTAGCCACCGGCATTTAGCAATTACAGTAGAACTGTTGATTGTCCATTCATTCCCACTTCTCTCTAAGAAACGCCAGTGAAACACGTTGCCGATGCATATTCAGAGTTAAAACTTACGTGACTGCATCCTCATTTTTCTCATTCGAGTGGTATCTTTTAAAAATAAACGAAAGAAGCACAATAGAGAAATATCACTAACTTTTAATCTCTCATTTTTTACTGAATCTACGTGTTTTGAAATTCAAATAGAGGAGAAAAATAGCGAAAACATCGTGGAAAGTAGTATACCTAATTTAAGTATATTTTATTCTAGAAGTATAAGATGCATTTGACTCCAGTATATTTTATACTCGAGTGGGGGAAGCAAGGATAATTCTTTTATTTAAAAAAATTTTGAAATTCAACTTAAAAACTCTTGCGGAAGGATTTACAATAGTTTAGAGAATTTTTTTTTGAAAATGGCCGGTTGAATTCTTGCATTTCTATAATTTCTTCTCGTTCTCATTCTCTTTCGTCTAATTTCTTTATCCCATGACAATTAAAAAAAATTGTTCTTCCAAGTTTAATTGAAAAATTCAATATCTTAACCTATCCTAAACAATTTCGCTGTTTCCTCCATGGAAATATTCCTCACACTAATTAATGACTTCGGGCGCGGTTTTCAAGTTTAATTACAATATTTCACGACATGAAAAAATAATTACTATTTGATTTAAAAATAAAAACAAAACAAATTCCAAACTGTGATCATGTGCTGTGATATAACAGCATTATCTAGAAATTGAGATTGAGGCATCACACACTCAAATATAA
>JAPYZN010001737.1:0-22761 GCA_030522865.1 Psyttalia lounsburyi | reverse complement strand
ATAAAATTAAGAGGGGTAGGGTAATCCAGAATGGCCCCAATGGTCTCAACCTCAGGGAATTTCCTCATCGGCTTTGACATCTGGTGGACACGCGTGCGGGAATTTTCATGTTGACCTCTTCACCCTCATTTCCCACTGCCCATTACGGGTGGTATAAACCCCGACCCCTATCGTTCCACATGGTCTTCCAGATAGTCCCAAAAATTTTTGGGACTCCCCATCGAAAATCCCCCCCAATAATTGCAATTGTCATTCCCCCGATGCAGTTTGCATTGCGGATTTAGGGGGCGCGTGCACTTGGAAGTAAAAACACTGCGGCACGTGTCAATGTTTTCCATTTTTTTTTTTTCCATCACTTCAGGGTTGAATGACTGTCACGTAAATATAGAATTGAGTGAGTAAAGATGTTCAGCTTGTGTTTGGTCTTCTTCAGGGGTGGAATGAAGAATACGCGCACGATGACGCATTAACGAGCGCTCTATTTGTGGAAAACCAGACGCGGATGGGAGTCCTTTGTACCGGAGGGAGGAGAAAGTAGAAAGAAAAATGGTTCATTCATGGAGAATAGGATAATAAATAAAAAAAAAGGGGGGGAGGATTGTTGCTTGACGTCATTCGGAGGTTTTTCGGGAGTCATTGGAGATAATTGATGTCGAATTTCGAGAAATAAAATTTTTAAATTTTTAATTGTCCGTTAGAAAAAAGAGGGTAACCCCCGCGTGTCATCCCCCGATGGTTCCCCAACTCGGCTTCAACTTTGAACTTTGATTTATTTCACTAGACTCCCCGTGAAGAAAAAAAATAAAATATGAGACATCCCTCTTTCGAAATGTGAAATAATTAAAAAGGGCACACACGGAACAAGTGTTAACTCCACTCGTGGCTGGTCACAAGGGGGTAATAAGTCGGATTGCGTCAGCTGTCCGGATTCTACCGAGTGGCCGCAAACACGTCACAGTGGATGTGGAAGCGAGAAGGATGATAAGAGAAGTGGAGTGTCGCGGTGGACGAGCTGTCCATGGCGAATGGCGTGCATATAATATGCGGGGGTGGGCCCTAATCCGTGCTACCGAGGGGGAATCCGAAGCGGCAGATGGCCTCGTCGACGCCAATCAGCTAATTCTACCTCTGTGTTAGGCGTATGTGCATGACACTCGACGCCGGTGCACCCCTGGATAATGCGTATGATATTGTTATATTTATATCGTTGGGCTCGGGTTGTCCTGTTTCAAATTATGGGGAACAGTTGGAATTTCAGACGATTCTGGGGGCGGTAGATACGCATGGAAGTTGCATCGAATTGGGGAAAAAGTATTTATTGATGGAGATCGTTTTTGGGGGAGACCACGGCGGCCGGATAGTAATATATTAAGCAGCAAATGCTGTTGATGATTATATGCTCGAGTTCCTCATTGCCCGTATCAAATAGATTAATAAAAAAAATGTAGTCAGACTTGTAAAATAAAATAGCATAACTTTTTCGATTGTAATAGCCTCTTTTTCTTACTTGAATGTTTGTGCGCTATATTTTCTACTTGCTGTTTTCTGTTTTTGTGACACTGTGTCACAATGTATTTGTACAACATAATGTATAGTAATAAAATTCAATCAATCAATCAATCCATTGATTCGTTGAAGCTCTCTTCCGTTCTTTATAATTGAATTCTGGCATTTATGGTTGTGCTGAAACAGTGACGATTACAGATAATTGAACTCGAAGGCGTGAGTTGACAGTACAGATGCGGGCTGTGTTCTTACGATACTGGTAGATGGCGCACTGATAGGCAGACTGTAAGCAAGTCCCCCGTGAGTGTAACTGTAAATTATTCAACAGTTGTGATGTATTATTCCAGAGTTTTGAGATCGTGCATAATCGCGCATTTAAACACACCTAAAAATAGCACTGCAACTTTGGACTTCCACGCGTGGACGAGATAAAAATATTTTAACTGCTGTACATTTTTTTTTCTCTTGTCGAATCCATTCACATCTACAAATTAATCAATTAAAAAGTGACAATTTGTCCAATTTTGTTGGGCCAACGTTGCACCTGCTGGCTCGCGGCAAATCTCTCTAGTCTCGTCGCGTTACACACTCACCTCTCGTCCTAATAAATTTCATTACCCCCAGCCAAATTGCCATAGTTGGCGAGTCGCCCGATCGTATACACTGCCGATATTCACTGGCAGTAATTGCGATCTCTCTCGTAACGTTCGTTCGGTCGTACGTTAAATTACAGGGGATACACCCGCCCCTCGACCGCGCCGCCGAACCCGCATCCCATCCCACTCGGATTCCTTCATTTTTGTTCATTTTCATTCTTTGCAAGAATTCTGCCCGCGGGACAATTCTTCAAGCCTCGCTACTGGATAATTTAACGGTTTATTTATTCACGCGAATCAATTTACATTTTTTTTTTCTAAAGCACTTGGACCGGCTCGAGCTTGACTCGGTGTAAATATTTGATGATTGGCATATGGTGGGAATTGATTACAATTCACTGACACGAGCTGGCAGAGGGAGAGAGTTCATTGCACGGAGAGAAAAGTTCGGTAGGAGCTGTCTTTAAGGTCGCCAGTAAATTTTGGATCTGCCGGTAAAATGTATTATGTAATAAAAATTGTCTACACGAGTTCGTAATTTTGAATTTTGCGATTTTTTAACTCTAGTTATAAAAATAAATTGGAGAGCGTTTTTTTTGAGATTAAAATTCACGAAAAATCGAACAATAAGAAATTATTTACGATGAGCCTGTTGTTAATCCTTTAACTCCCGTAACGATCAATTTAAATATTAGCCCATGTGTTTGACTCTCGACTATCCATCTTCCATGAGCGCTCAGCGCACCTGAAATTTCTCGAAAATTTATGAATTTTCATTGAAATTAATCGCTCAATCGTAAATTTCAAATGCTACAGTTTAACCATACTGGCGCGAACATCCGCCGGTGTGTTGTAATATCTTTGTCAAACAGAAACATCGTTTCGGTTGTGTCGGCGTCGATATATACTGAGTATGTGGGAGCTTGAGAGAGCGTTGAATTCAGCGATGATGCCCAACGTACACGATGACCAGGCCTCAAAGTAATTTGTCAGCCGGGGTGGCGATGTTCAGTGGCAAACAAAGGGCTGCTGTCGCCGCCTGCTCTGTTGACAATGACCATGCTCCCTCCTCCTCCTCACCCTTCCGTTTACCCCCTACCAACTAAAAGTTCAACAATCTGCATTTTTTTAAACTATAAAACTTGACCTCTCCTTTTTTTATAGTTCAACTGACAGAACTATTAATTTCTTATAAACAAAATTACTCCTCTATTTACATTAAATTATGTTAAATTTAAATTCTAATCTTCTCAATTTGTACGCCATATGCAAAACCACCTGACACCTACCATTTCCCTTTTTCACTTACTTACTATCTTCTTTTAACACCTCAAAGGTATACACGTTTATTCCATACTGTGTTAAAAGGTAATCTTATAAATAAACAACAATCTTTATAAAACATAACCTGTTGTTGCAAAATCTCATTACTCTAACAAGTAATATTCCACCTCTGCTTATTATCTACATCAAATTATACAAACCAAAATAACAATAATCATAATGATCAAATTGTAAAATAAAAAGCAGAGACTCTGAAGAAGTATCTCCATTAATTAATTAATAAATCTTTAAGACAATTATTCCAGTTTTTGTTAGAAAAAAAATTGACTAGATAATGTTTTCTAAATTCTTCCAATCGCCGAGATTTGATGTTTAAACGAGGAATATGGGGAAAGGGCGTCGAGGGGGTAGTTCTACGTCAGTCTGTATATACAGGGGAAGCCCTTATGGACGACGGTAATTGAAACAGCACGTGTCACCCCGACACGGTCTGGCTGAACTAATGGCACCCATTGCGTTATCAGGAACGTCACGAACAGGGTAGAGAAGAGTGGAGGATGGCAGTGGGTGGGGGTGGGGGTGGGGGGGGGGCGGAGGACGAGGAGAATGTGCTGTAGGAACAATGGCATATGAAATTTTTCCTGGGGTGCGGAGACTATCGATTATTCTTTCGTTATTACCAATCGAGGGCCGGTTGGCAGAGCTCAAAGACTAATGAACGTCACCTGTGCTTCTTCAGTCGATGGAACTCGCACGATTGGGGGAGAGCATCTGGCGATCAGGTGTACACACAATCGCCGTTTGACCCTTGAAGTACTGTCCAAATTTGGAAAATTATTTAGTTTGTCAGGTGAACTGGCAAATTTTCTTTTCTGTCACGGGGAGGTCTACCCAGGCCCAAATATTTATAATTTAGAGCGAAAAAAAATTAATCTCTGTGGAATAAGAATTTAATTTCGTCAATGAAATATCTTTAGACAAGAATTTGTTGGTTTTTCCAAACATATTTATGTAAAAATAATATTTCTACTGATTTCGCAAGTCCGTAATTATTATCACCCCGTAATCATGTAAAATTGAGCCCGTCTAGAAGCTCCTTGGATTGACTTCCTCCATAAAAAAATGAGAAAAAAAAATATCTGACTTACCTAGATTTTTCTCACGTCAATTTCACATAGATCCCCCGAATCTAAGCTCCGAGAGATGATTTTTTCTGTGGGAATGACCTGAACTTTAAGAATGAAACTGAAAGAAACGGAGAAACCATGTGTTTCCCTCGCCACCCCTCAAAATTCACGAGAATCCAACAAACCTGGTCAGTGAGAACAAATCGAGGGGGCGTGTTGAATCCCCAAAAAACGTCCAAGGTGGAGAAAAATGACCGTGAGTGTAGAGAGGCTACTTGCACGGTTTTAGGCGCCACGTGGGTTAGTAGCTCATTCGAGGAAGGCGAAGTGGTTCAGCGTGACCCACGATTACACGGTGATTCGAGTGTCTACAACAACTGAAAGCCTGTTGAGTCAGGGAATAGTTTATTCTCGTGAGAACTTGGGTTTTCTGAGGGCGAGAGGGGGCTTTGAAAAAAATAAAGTGGCGAGTAATTTGACAGTATCGGGAGTTACTGACCTCATAAGTTCGGGCCTCAACCTCAAAAAAATCGAGATCCTACGATTTTTTTTTTCCTCACGCGGTTCCCAAACCTCTGGCTCTTTTTTTTCCTATGCAGCTACGTATTAGTGTTATTAGCGATGATTATCAGCGCGGTGAAATGGGCAGGATGTTCCAGGTTCCGGATCTCGATTGACGAGGGGAGCGGGGGAAGAGCGTCCGGATCGATCATTGTTTCAGATCAACTGAGGACAATTGAACAATTTTTTTTATTACATTAAAAAAATTTTGTTTCATAAGACTCTGGCTAAAATAGACGGTCCATAAATTGTGTACTTTCTTTGAGAAGCCAGAGCGGAAATTAAGGAATTTAATATGCGTAGGAATCTGAAATGAGAATTTCAAGAAGTCCTCACCGCTGACAACGATAGACCCGGGAAATACGTCGCGGCACCAGCTGTCGCTCCCCCACATTGAGATTCTGCCTGTGAACCTGTCTACTCCGGAAAACATCTTTCTTCGTAATCCGGAGTCGAACTGAAGGCGAAGGTGTTTTTGGGTCTTTCCCAGGTGTTTTTAGAAATAAGAAAGAGAAGATTAGCCCATGTGTTGAGGTTCCAACCTGGTTTTCCCAATTTTATGGACCAGGTGGAGCCTCCAATTCTGACTAATGACGAGAGTTGGCCCTTCGATTTCCTGAATCTCCCGCTTTACCGTATAATTTCCCATGAAATCTAGCTTCCTCATTATTTCCTAGGCTTCAAGAACGACAAGTCCTTGGAAGAAAAAAAAATCAAAGCCTGAAAATATCTCAAAATTAATTAACTTCAATTGCACTAGTTAATTTATACTGCTCTGAATTGAATACATCATCAGTAGGACTCCGTTGTTTTTCGCACTGACGAACAATCCCGAGAGTTATAATTTCTCTGGCCTCACTGCAATGAATCATCTGTATTTATCTCTAAATGCTCAAATCCCCAATAATCTATCGATATCTTTCTCTACCACACCCCAGAAATTACTGCCGTCGAAAATTGGCCCACTGTCATTTCGTAGAAATTTCCGAAGCCTTTCACCTCGTCTCCCACGAGAAATATTCGGCAGTACCTTGAACCCCATCCGAAACAAATAAAAAGTCATCAACTACGATTTTTTAAGAGCAGTCTATGCCCTCCTCCTCCCCCCGGTCAATGCATCGGCAGTGGCGGCTCGTAAAGTGGGCCAGAAGTTTTCGTGGGAAAGGTACACGAAAAGGGCTGTTTGCTCTTGTACTTTGAGCCTCGAACTCCCGGGAGAGCCGGAATTCAATGAATTCCAAATGAATAATAAATTGAATTCAGTCAATACCCAAAAAGTGAGCTCCCAAAATAAAATTTTCAACCGAAACTGGAGGAATAAAAAAAAGTGACAATTTCTAAAGCAAATGTCACACGTTTGCCCCTCACCTGTCTCTACAGTTCCTCAGGTGCGTCTCAGAAGTCCGGTCAACCTGTCCACCAAGTGTCTGCGTATGCGCGTGGTCGCATAATTTTGGGGGAATTATTCCTGAGCAGGTCTGCCGAAAACTGTTTCCCATCGGTTAAAGAGGGGCTTTTGCTACTCCTCACATTTCCCTCCTCCTTCGATTCTTTTATGCTGGAATCCCTCTATTGGTCACGCGAGGGGGCCACTGTATATCTCGTGATGTATCCGTGCCGCATAATCGCGTCTCTAGGATTATAACTCTCAGCACATTGGAATTCGGAAGGAAACGACGATTTTTGCCACGAATTCTTCTCTCGATAAACGCCGGTACCGTGAGAAGCTGCAGCCGTGCGAAGTTCAGGAATACCTGCTAAATTATTTCATTCTCATAATGTAATAGAGTGGAAGGTATTTTCATTGGGGGCTCACAATGGACAATTTTTTACGGAACCAAAGAAAACATAAATAAATTGAATACACATCATTGTCACTGCCCTCTGAATTTTTTTCTCAACAGCAGATTTACTTATTTTTGCTATGATTGAATGAGCTGTGATGAATTTTTCCTGCAATAAAAATAGCCGTAATTAATTATATGCGTCATTAAATGTGGAGGTAATCCTACCTGAGGGAAGACCTTCCAAAAGTCTTGAACGCGTTGCTCTGCGCTCGAAACTCACTATTCCCGTATCTCATTCAGATGATTACAACAAACTTGCTCAACTTATTTATCCAATTTGCGAAAAACAAACATGGATTATCTGTTGGAATGTTTTTCACTCTCCGATGTACACGAGGGTTATCATCACCTTTTCCAATCATTATTTATGATAGCATTCGGATGATCATTTTGCGATCCGCCCACATTTACCATAATCTCCCTTGATCAGCTGATTAGGAATTACCAGCAAATCGGATTGTGATTAACAATTCCGCTGTATCCTTCCGCAAACAAATGTCGCGGAGAAGTAGGGGATTTTTTCACGGAGAACTAGATAACTTTCAGTAAGGAGCCAACAAATTGTTCTGACCAGCTGAATAATTTATATCCCATCCGTCGATAATTGTTAGTAAGCCGTCAGCTAATTTTACTGAAGCGGTACAGTAATATTTCCCGAGCGACCGCAAAACTACAGGATCATATACATACAGAACGGTAATTTCCACTGAATTTTTCCCTCCGCCTAGCTCTCGCGTCGTTGATTTCCCTACGACGATACCCTCCCTCACCTCGCGGTATCGCCGAAAATGACGTGCCGATGGTAATTATCAGTAATCCAAACTGGAATAATACAATACGAACGTATTGACATCCAAAAAAATTGATATGAAAAAAAAATCTAAATGCGCGTACTTACCTCGTTAATTGCTGAGGAAGGTCATCAGAAATCAGCAGTCGTTGATAGCTGATGTTCGGGGTATATAAGCGCAGCGAGAGACCTCAGAAATCATCGTCTCCGTTGTGATTCCGTGAATACCAACTGAATTATAGCTTGTCCAAAATGTTGAAAGAATTTCTGCTTCTGGCCATTGCGGCCGTCAGCCTCACCCAGGCCATGGTAGCCGAGACTAAGACTGCAGATATGGATTTGCTGCATAAGCAGAAGAAGATCTACGAGCTCTTCATGTTCATCGACCAGGCAAAACTTGTTGGCAGCGAGTGCTATGAGATGGGACGTAACTTTGACATCGAGAGCAACATGGAAATGTTCAATGATAAGGTAGGATTTTAGACAGCTCTCATACGATTAAAACAAATTGTTTTCATTATAAATTCACGCAAATTCTGGTATTTATCGTAACGCAATATTTCTGAACCAAATGTTTAGTTTCACTGAACTGTCAAATACTTGCAGATGATTGTCAAGGAGTTCCTCTACCGTTTCCGTTTGGGAATGCTCCGCCGGGACGCTCTCTTTTCGGTATTCTGCAAGGAACACCGCGAGGAGCTCGTTGTTCTGTTCAAAATGCTATACAATTGCAAGGACTTCATGACGTTCTACAAGTTCGCCTGTTGGTGTAGACTCTACATGAACAAAGGCATGTTCATCACTGCGTTCACCACAGCGTGCATGTGTAGAGCCGACTGTAAGGGTATAATGCTCCCGCCAATGTACGAAGTTTGTCCACACCTGTTCTTCGACAACAAGCAGATGAATGAGGCTCGTCAAATCAAAATGATGACTGGTAATATTTCTGTAAAAATCTGTAAAACTTGAAGACTCCACCAAATACCTTGATTTTGCTCCGCAGGAATCAAAACAACCATGGGCATGGGCATGGACACAATGGACTACCAGGTGATTGATCACAGCAACATGACAAACATGATGATGTGCAACGGAAACGAGGACTGCGAGCTCAAGTACTTCACGCACGATGTTGACCTGAACAATTACTACTACTACATACGTAACTTCTACCCATTCTGGCTCCCCATGAAGGACATGGATCTTCCCGAATACAAAATGCGCGGACAGTTCTACTACTACATCCACCAACAATTACTGGCCCGTTACAAGATGGAGCGTATGTCCATGGGGCTCAAAGAAATGGAAGACTTCGATGTGAACAAGATGATTGTCCCCAGCTACCACTCCAACCTGGTCTACGCCAATGGTGTTGCTGTCCCAAGTCGTCACTTCTGGAGCAATATCCCGATGTACAAATACAAATATGTCAAGGTAAGAGACGGCGAAGAGTTCCTTCTACTGGGGGAAACAATTATTATGCCAAATATATTCATTTGGGTACTTGGTTTCTCCAGTTGTCCTTATGTTGGTTAAGGCTTGGGTGTATCCCCAGCCGAAAGTTCGGCTAGATGTACACCCGGGCCTTAAAGAAGGCCATTGTCAAATAGTAATTCAATATTCCATGGTGTTCCCCGTCAGGAAATCATGAATATTGAACACCGCATTCTCAACGCCATCGACTCTGGAATGATCATGGACAAGAATGGAAAGCACATGAACATCTACACCAACGAGGGTCTCGAGATGCTGGGTAATCTTATTGAAGGAAACACCAAGTCCTGCAATCCCCGCTTCTACGGTGCCATTGAGGTCCTGTACAGAAATCTTCTGGGCGTCAACTATGAGTGCAAACACAAGAACTGCATGATCCCAAGCGTTCTCCAGACCTACACCGCCGCCCTCCGTGATCCAATGTTCTACCGCATGTGCAAGATCATCACAAACTTCTTCTTGAGATACAAGTGCAACCTCCCCGCTTACACCCGCAACGAACTCGACTTCTCTGGTGTCATGATTGAGGACATGAAGGTTGATAAAATGATGACATACATGGACAAGTGCGATTACTCGATCAACAACGCCTTCACAGTTGACTCGATGAAGGAGGGCATGAAGTGGAATATGAAGGCCAGGAAGACCTGCCTCATGAACAAACCATTCAACTACAATATGCTCGTGAAGTGTGACAAGAACGTCAAGGGAATGGTGAGAATTTTCCTGGGACCATCTATGGACATGTGCAAGCAGAAGGACTACATGTGTGTCTACAAGAAGTGGTACGACTTTGTTCTGCTCGACAAATTCCCCGTTGAATGTAAGTATTTCCTCTCAGACTGTTTTACCAATATCTGATCGATGAAGTCCTTGATTTCGCGTTCATTCGCGTCGACAAATGAAGCTTACGCTAATGTTCTCCATCTGTTTAGTGACACCTGGAATGAACACCATCACCCGACGAAGCACCGACTGCATGCACTGCAGCAAGAACATGTGCTCCGGCAACATGATGATGCACAAATTGCACAAGGCTCTAGAGGGAACAGAGCCATTCACGAAGATGGACAAATGCTTTGGATTCCCAATGAACTTGTATCTGCCAAGAGGTCGTGTTGGTGGCATGCCCTTCAAACTCTTCGTCGTCATCACTCCAATTGACGAGGCCCACGTCAAGATCTTCGACATGCCGATGTACGGAAAGATGATGATGGATGGTAAGCCTCTTGGTTTCCCACTCGACCGGCCAATGATGCCCTGGATGATGGACTTGAAGAACATGTGCATGAAGGATGTGCACATCTACCACATGAAGGACAGCTCCGAGATGCAGATGATGATGCGGAACATGGATAAAATGATGCACGAGCACGTGAAAGAGAGCATGATGGACACCATGGACATGAAGCGGGAGATGATGGAGGACAAGTGGACCCATGGCTTCATGCACGACAACAAGTTCATGATCTAGAGGAGCCATAGAGACACTATCACTCTAACGTTGCTTGAGATTGATCGTATAACCTGACTTTTGGCCATGAATTAAGCATCTTTAAAAATTGGTGTTCTTTGTAGTTGAACAGATTGATTTAATTTTTTTCAAAATATATGACTTCAAGTGTTAAACCAGGCTTGTAGTTATATCCTTTCTTCGATACCTTGAATAGAGTGGGTTGTCTGATTAAACCCCGGCCTCAATTAGTTAAGTATCAACGATCGGCTTTGAACTGTTGACTTTCAGCTGCCACATGGAGAACTCAAACGATTCTCCTTCTCAAAAAATACTTAAAAAAAAATTAAATCCCAAAATAACACAGAGTTAATCCTTCTGGTGTCCCCTGTCCTATCACCTCAATTCTCGTTCCACTGAGATCCATAAAAAATCCTGAATTGAAAAGGGAAAAATCAAGGGAAAGGCGTCAAATTTCGGATTTAATCCCTCTCATAGGCATTTCGGGTTCCGTCATCCACATAAAAAAGAATCCACAGCGCCACACCTTCGGGAGAAGAGTCAGACAACAGAGGAAGAACGTAAATTCGGATCAGACAGCGAGAGGCTAACCCCAACAGCGACGTTCATCCGATCCTCAACAGGTCGAGGTCCAGTCCTCTCGTCTCCTCTCCATTCTTCCCTCGATTATTTTTATTTTTCCCTCTCGATGTTGATTCCTCTTTTTTTAACCCAGAGATCCTCTTTCTTCTGCAGACACGTTGGAGAAGCCCCAGACAACCCGCTGAGTCCTGGCGCCTGTGTGCCGCTTTTTGGAATACAACACCTGTGAAAGAGGAGAGAATCAAGTGGGAAAGGTCGCGCCTTCCAATATATAAATTTCTTTTTTTCTCCCTTTGAGGGAGATGAGGAATGCCAGAAGGGTGCTGAATATGAGAATTCTATTCATTTTTCTTTGCGAGGGGCGCGCAATTTGATAATAAATTCCATTTTGCACTGCACATGACCAGAAAATGTAAAAAAAACTCTGTACAGTCCTTTGTACTATTGTTACGCGGCTTAATATTGGCCAGATTTTCTTGAGTGATCAGTTATCAGTCCTTCTGTATTCCTACAAAATTCATATGCCGCAAAATACATGTTTTGATGATAAATATTTTTCCCCGCCTCGTATTTAACCGGGACCTACTCTTATATATATTTTTTTAGCTGCATTAATTTTCCTAAACCCCAGGAAATGGAAGTAAACAAGCACCTGAGTAAAGAATTGCCAGTATTCCATAAAACGTGACACAGTAGAAGCTTGTTGGCTTATAAGGAACCAATCGCCATTTCATTGTCAGATGGTGGAGTATTGGATATTTCCGTTGGCTATTTTCTCGAAGTATTCACTTTTTTCCCAGGGCTCTTCTTCATGTCTCTCTCTCTTCCTCCTGATATCTCGTTCCCCCTCATTCCCGGCGGAGCAAGCCCACAGAAGACCCATCAGAGACCACTGAAAAGTGGACATCTGTCGTGCAAATATTCAATTCCCCAGGAATTTATCGGAATGGGTGATCTTCAAACTTACAACTGGTCACGTTCGGTAAACATGGGCCAGTGGAATATTACGGGATCCAGAGTAGATTATTTTCTATGGATTTTCAGGTGTTTTTGTTGAATTAAAAGTATTTTAACTCTTTGGAAATTATAATTTTCCGGCTCAAATTGACACATGAGCAATTGCCCACAAAATTGATCTTTAAATCCTTGCTCAAAGGATATTTAATTGGAAAAATTAGATTTTTTTCTCAGAGCACAGTAGAATTACGAATTATTCGTTCCCCAGTTTTGAGTGATTTTTTTTTTTTCAGAAAAAGAAAGAACTACTGAAATATGTAGGAAACAACCTGGGAACATAATCCCAAAAAGAGTTTCGAAAATAGAGAGTTACAGGTGCTACAGGGGCCGGAGCCTGGGACGAGAAATGCCTGAGCGGTCTCGGGGTATAGTCGTTAAACAGCCAGAGGAAAAGAACGCACCTGCCGGCGCATCATTCATTTGCTTCATTTCTCAGGCATTCCCTCGCCATCGGCCAACACAACCCGAGTATATTGGGATCCACGAACGTGCCATCATCCCCCCCCGTCCACTGTATTCATTACCATACCTCCTCCTCACTTTTCTCCTGTTGTCTTAATGAATCGCCAGCCTCACGAAATAATCATGATAATCACGCACCACCGCCAGGAAAAATACATAATTAATAGTGTCCCATTGGCGAGAATTAATCACATCTGCATAATTTCTTTCATAATTTTCGAGATGTTTTTAGGGGAAAATGAGTGATGATGATTAATCCCTCAAAAATGGAGATGATGTTTTTCGGGCGAGCGTCATTTAACGAAATCATCAATCAAAAAATTTCCTGATCATCTGTAGCGTTGAGTGCGTGATTATATATTTTTCATTTCAAACTTCGAATCAATTCTAAATGAGAGAAAATCATCTCGTCGGCATTCGACGAGTGAAAAAAAATCTATCCTCAATCAATTTCGGAGATTGTTCTCTCCCAGAATTCTATTCTATTTTAATCAATTATATTTTCATTGCATCGGGAGATAACTAATTGCATTGTTTGTTTAAACTATTTCAATTAATTTTTTTTAAACTCTCCCTTACGACGCTTAAAATCCGAGCTTTAACGTGAAACAAAAATTATGAAATTTCAGTCGGCCGATCCCGAGTTATTGTCAAGCAAAGACCTCCCATTTAGCCCCCCTCTCTCCACATAATTTTAATTTTAATTGAATATTTTTATTTTATGTAGTCAACGGTTTGTCACGAGGTGAATATTTCTGGGGCCTTTGGAATGTTTCATGAGCCGTTGGTCCCGAATTTATGTTCCTTCCCGACTATTCACCTATCAACTTGGCTTTTATGAGAAAGAAATGACACTGGGGCCTCGCTCTCGACAATAGAACTTTTACAGGCACAAGTGCAACAAGAGTCGGTGGGTATCGATTTCAAAGCCAGTATTATCCATCTCAAAGGACCCAATTGTCCCCAGCGGGGGACGAGTCTGACACGCCGAGGTATGCATCTTTCTTCCCCTCCCCCTGATTCATTGTTTTCGGGATGCACATCGAGACAGGTTGCACTGGGTATTTCTCACCGGGAACCTCAATTTTCAGGCTCAAGTATTAGACCTCGAGATATGCCCCCAGTAAGTCCCAAATTTCCGTCCCAAGGATTTCCGGTCAAAATTATAAAAATTCCATTCTCTAAATATTCCATAATTTTCATTTTTAGGCGGGCCTGCAAATGTCTATTTCCCTGAATATTCCAAAATGCAACTGATTTGCCAATAAATAAATACTCCAAAATTTTATGGAAATGCGTGTACGTCAAAAATTACAAAAATTGATCTCTTGAGATTTCCACCCAAATTTTCTTTAAACAACCAGTGCCACAAATTTACACCCAAAATCGAGCTTTAAATTCTCGACCAAGAGTATTTGTTTAGCAATATTAAATTTTTATCTGAGTAATGTTCCCAGTGTTTTTGCCCCTCAGCAGAAAAAAAAAGTATCATTTTTCCTCAGATCATATTTTATTGTCCATCCGTCACGGTATACCCAGTGTCAGTGTCATTTCACAGTCCGCATTATTTGTGCATATTAGAGAACAGGTGCAGCCTGGAGCCCGAGGTGGCGGACAGGCAAGAACTTCTATAGAGGAGTATCAGTTACAAAGAGCAGTAAATGTCCGAAAGAAGATAGTTTGAAGAGGATTTCCAAATGTCACTCCCCCCAGGGGTCTTCCCTAGTCGTTCGGTCTCAGGGCTCGACCCCCTGATATACAACACTTTCGAACGAAAATGTTCGTTTTGTACAATGGCCTTTTTGTTATTCATACATTTTAATATTATTCAGACTTGTGGTCATTTTTACCGTTACACAGTAAAAGAAATTCAACTCTAAATAATAAATTATCCATTCAATTATTTTCAACAGAAATAACTGGCAAATTCATATAAAATCACCACCAGTATAGAATTCAGTGGCGAAAATCATTACTAAACCTTGGGCTTATTGAAGACCCATCACGGCGCAAAAATTACGGTCGGCAGGTAGGGGGTAGCGGACTAGTGTCTTCACCCAGCGAGTGTGACACATGAATACGTTAAGCCACTGCCCAATCGGTCGGCTGTATGTAGACCCAAAAATTAAGACGACCACGACGTCGTAGAAATAACAGAGAAAGCGGAAAAATTAGGAGAAGCCAGGCTGACGAATGGGGCGCCTACAAACCCGCGATGGTATTGGGATTGAAAAATAATGAAAATAAAAAAAATGATTATCAATAGATTACCCCAGCATCCACTCACTATTTATTTTCCATAAAGAATGATAAATAGTGGGAGTCCTGTCTTTTAATCTCTCGTGGGAGAAGAGATGACGAAAAAAAATTGAAAACAAATAATAAAGGAGAGGAGAACGCCTCTAGCCGAGCATTAACGTTAACTGCCCACCCATTCCGTGTTCTCGAGTATCACTTGTTGAGACACACACACACACACAAGGTTGAAGTGGGTCCCAGCCAAATAGCGTCTACTACAAAGACAAGAGACAAGAGGGATGAGAGTAAGGTGGGGGCGGCTGAAGACCCTCGACCAAGCGCGGCAGGTGATATACCCTCTCGTACATAAATCAGGGAATTCCAGGGGGAGGTCGAGAAAATTCGTAAATTTTAGAGAAGCTATAGCCTCCATGAACAATAACCTCCTGATGACGAGGAGGAGCACTGGGTGCTTTTAACTGATACCTCTACAGATTTTAGTCACGGGTGGGTTCTCCGGTGCACCTGTTTTTCCATATTCTCGGGGTGTGGAGAAACCTCGGTTGGTGAGCAACGAGACGAATTCCAGTGATTACACACTGAGAAAACAAATCTCATTTTGTCAATGAAATACTATTTAATAATAAGCATAAATATGTGTCAATAACGATATTTTATCTATTGATTTTTATTGCTTAAAGTGGCAAACTAGGATTTACGTCTATATTAAAATAGAGCAACCCAAGCTTACCCCGAAGTTTCCATGAAAGAATTTATTTATCCGAAAGCCATAAATTTCCTTCACTGCCTAGAACTAAATTCGTTCAATCGATATAAACAGAAATTAATTAAAAAACTTCTGGCGCTTGAAAAAAATTACCCAGTAATTAAAAGAAAATTAACGGATATTTTTTCCAATTTTCCCTATTATTTTGTCATTCAGCGACACTCCGGTGCGGCCAACGCCCGAGTCCAAAGACTACATTAAATAATTCCGCAAAAAAAAATCCCTCGAACCCTACACATTCAATAAATTCATCTGAGATACTTCTGCATTACACAGGTGTCCGAGGGTCACTCGGAATCCCCCCGAAGGTGTATTAGAGCTAAATTGAGGGTGGAGACGAGGGGACCAGGTGTCATTGATGATTGTGACGAGTGTCACCGATACCCCCAATACATCTTGACCGGTCATTGTTGCCCTGTAATCGATACCGTTGGAGATACTTCCGAGAATACCCTACCTCATCGTCTACCTGAACTATTCCTGCCCCTGAGTCCGCCTAATTACCCCTCGAGAACCATTTCTGGAGAAGACTGTCTCGCCATTTGATGCTACCTCTCATTATTACATTAGAGGCTAGAAAAAAAATACCTGGTAATTTTCGGAAATAATTTTTTGATTCATTAGAAACGCAAAAAAATCGCAAATTACTCGGAACAATTTCTTTTCACAATTTCAAATGAAATAGAAAATGAGGAGGGAGGGGAATAATGACCCCCAATCCGATTAGTCTGACCTATTACGTTCCATTATCTCTTAAGATACATCCAAGAACAGTCAAGTTATTCTTCATATTTATTCTCGGCATTTGAAGTTTTCCATTCCACTTCTATCATTTTTTTTCCCATCGAGTTCAACTTCAATCTGACTCGCCTCCTATTGTTTATAAACAATGAGTCTTCTATTGCATCGAATACGAGACTGGTCTCTAAAATACCAGAAGCTGAAGCTCCTCAACCGGACGTCAGATAAAAAACTTCAGCCGATAACTCTCCTCCTCCTCCTCCTTCTCCTCTCCCTCACCCCTTGATAACACGAGGAGAAAAAAATGAGGTGGAAAGAGGAAGAAAAAAAAGAGTCAACGAGTGGATATAAATAGTGAAGCCTATGTTTAAACTGAGTGGGTATCAGCACGAGTGACTGCAACTTCCTCGTAAGACGATGCCATTCTGGGTAGTTGATGGAGGTGAAGATGAAGAAGGCGGCGTCGTCAGCAACACGATATCCCTGGGCAAAACTAGGGAGTCGGCGGGACTACTCGTTTCGCTTCAGGATCACTCTCTTTTTGTTATCTTCTCACACGTACAGAGAATGACCCCAGTAACAGCTGTGCATACGTTTGGTTTCATCTTGATCTTGGAAAAATGAAAATAACAGGTAGTGATTTTCATTTTTTGTGTGACATTATTTTTTTAGAGAGTGAGTTTCTCGTATCAGGCGATTCAGGCCTACGTGGCAAGAAATAACGGAGTATTTTGGAAATTCAGGCGCCGATTTTCCAGAGGAAATTAGTAATTTGTCAGTGGGTTTGGAAATTCTAGATCTCATTCAAACTTCGATGACAATTTAACAAAGAAAATTCAGTGATCCTGAGTTTTTTTAATTTAAAGGCGACATTTTGGAGACAATTCGAGATTAAATCGAATTCTGTTGGAAATATTGACAGCTCAAAGCATGGACAGACGACCTGTTGTCACAAGAAGTGACGAGTGACCTGAGTTGTTGATGATCTAAACGGTCCAGCAGGTGCTCCCACTCAAATAAAAGAGGGTCTTTTTATGGGGCAATTTTTAAGGAATCCAGAATTCTGGGGACAGGAAAATCCTGAGGCCCAGCCGGGAATCGGGACTCTTTCAACTGAACTACCGGGAACTCCAGAAATTCATTAACCCTCACTGCTTACCCCCATGAGGCATTAAATTCTAAAGAAATTTAGAGATTTCTCTTCAGCAACATCGGAATATCAACGCGACTTGATTTACGGAATCAAGCGAATCATTATCGACTATTAAATTATTAAAATAAAAAGAAACGATTGAGTCATGTATTAAAAACAATAGGAGCTCTTGCCCCTCGCCCCTCGCCGCTCAATGAAAATTCCCATTAAAAAATCTTTGAAATAAAAATGAAAATGATTGTTTAAAAAAAATCCAACTTCCTACCTTGTCCCTTGGCTCTCTCTCCACTTCTATTATTCTCCACCCCTCCGCTCCTCTCTCCTCTCGAACAACCAACCCAGCTAGAAATCACACGTTACAATCGCCCCACGACAGTTAAACGTAATGCGCACAGTTGGCCATAACGTTGCAAGGGTATCTCGCTCGTTCCCGTATAAAATGGTATTTGTAGTGAGTATGGAGTTACATGGTCTTTTGCCAGGGCTGGACAACGGATCGAGGCGGTCTCTCCTTTCATCTTACAAAACTCTCGTGTGCTGCCTTCTCCCCCTCGAGATACGAAAAGTTGACTCCCGGAGTTTCGTCACCCTAGAGCTATCTGACTTCTCGTATCTTCCTGGGCTTTGCCCACTTATATATACTTACAGCGTTTGGTATGTCATGTCCCTACCGGTCTAGGCGACTTCTGGCGTCTACCTTGACGATGAGAGGATGAGCGTGATGATACTGTGTGGGAAAGATGTTGGATTACTGCTATCAGCTTTCAGCGCAGTTTCTTCACCTTCTGTCCAAGCATTTTTCGTCGGTGAATTTTAATTGAATTGTTTTTTTACTGAAACAACAAATACTTTTTGCCAATTGATTAGTTTTCATAATTTAAATTTATGCAATTGGTTGGAACATTTCCGGCTCTCATTCAGAATTATTCCCAATTATTTAACAAAAAAAATCCAAATTAGCAAGTTCTAGATTGTAAACAATTGATTTTCTGGTGATTAATTGAACTTTCATTGTTACTCCGATGGAAATAAATATATTGCCCTGAGTAGAAGTGACATTGAAATTATATTCTTCATTTTGTTATTAGAAATCGTGAAATATCCTTGGTAAGGATTGAATGAAAGAACGAGGGGGTTCACTTGAGGTTTTGCAATAGCAGAAGACGTCCAAGGACCACCAGAAAATCAAACTGTGCAGCTGAGAAAATTATTGCTCGGCCAAGATATTTTTTTTCTCAGCCTGCAAGAGTCAGCAATGTTCCATAATCCACGAGGACTACTAAAATACCTCGTAAAGGTATAAAACCAGGCGTGTCGACTGTTATGTTTGTTCACGCGCGTATGTATAGCACACACATCTCCATGTAAATATAATTCACCTCTCGATTTCTGCCACAGGAAAGGCTCTGCGGTCTCTCCACCAGGTGAGTCATTCCGAGAAATTCAGCGAGAAGAGAGACACGT
This sequence comes from Psyttalia lounsburyi, assembly GCA_030522865.1. Lineage (NCBI taxonomy): Eukaryota > Metazoa > Arthropoda > Insecta > Hymenoptera > Braconidae > Psyttalia > Psyttalia lounsburyi. The sequence goes on along the minus strand of JAPYZN010001737.1, from coordinate 3,638 downwards.
AAAGGCCGAGTGAGACGCGTAGGCGGCGATACTTCTCCTCGAGTTGAGGTGAGTGGAGGCGTTTTATCGTCGCATTTTGCCGACACAGCACTATATGCAAGTTGTGCGTGTGATGCTTGTAATGTTTCGAGTCTTTTCACATTTTACCGTCTCTCCTCCCTCTCGGTTAGCTACTGAGAGACACACCAAGCCCAGGAGCCAACCAGAGATAACGCCAAGTTACGAGGATAAGTAAACCCCTTGCGCAAAGAGAACAAATATTTAGACCTTATTTACATTTTAAAATTTGCTAGAGAAAAAATCCCGACGCCCCATCCGTCGGGATCGAACCCGAACCTCCCCAGTTACGCGCCGGGGGCTCTTCCAACTGAGCTACCGGGAATTACGGAATGCCCCCTCCAGAAATTCATCAACTGCGTCATATTTTTTCTCGCTATTTCCGTCCTCGAGTTCTCTGGTCTATTGACAGAGAGACAATAAATTATAAATTATAAATTATAGTGACAATAAATTATGCTAATTCACCAAAAGAATTGGATTTTTTATAAAAGAGAATGGGCTTCCTCGTCTAAAAAAATTCTTGCAAATTTATATTCTAATTTTTCACAGCAATAATCTCCGCCACTCAATTTACATTCCACGCGACGTAGCATGATGTGTTACAACTCTTCAAAATAAACAATGAAGAGTGAAGGAAGTGGAAATATCTCATAAAGCGGAGCGCCGAGGCGACATCCGAAACTTGGTCCATTTCTATTCCACCCGCGGACAAGCACCTGCACGTATTTGTCTACTGAGATGTGGGCGGTGCGGGTGGAAGTGGGTGGAAGGCGGGAGGGGGGGTTAACGCGGGGTAGAGACGCCGCGACGCCGAGCGGTTGAGTACAGAGTCGGGACGTCCCGACGTCGCCCACAAAACGAGGACGTATTCTCACCGACGCCACGGCGCCGACAGCCAGCTGGCATCCCTGTCATCTTCGCATCCCTCTTTCTCGGTCCTTCGGGGGATTTTAAGATATTTCAACTCCCTCTGGAGTAGATAGGGCCACTAATTTGCCGATGCATTTGGGTCAGTGTGATTTTATTGCAAATCATTATTGCATTTAATTTGAATAATCCAAAAGGTGGAGATCATTTTTTTGCCATTGAATTTTGGCAGATGAGCTTCACTGAGACAATCAATTTTCGCCGTGGATGATTTTTTAGACAATTGACTCAGTGTTCCATGAACTCTGGTAGCACTTATTGACATTCAGAATTATTGCCAATTATTTTATCTATAAAAATCTCCAGATAGAAAAAAAGAAATGGGCAAAATTGAATTTTCGTTTCGGCTTAATTCGCCGAAAAATATGGCAAGTCGGCCAGTTGAATATAAAAAATAAATACTTCTCGAGATATATATTTTTCCATGTCGGGAGTATCCCCTGGAATATTCTCCAGTGAATTTTGCAGCAGTTCCAAAAAACCCTCAGTAAGGGAGAGTTATACCCCCGTCAACACTGAGCACCGGCGTTAGCACTAGACGCAGAGGGATTCGCAACGTTCCGAGGTCCCCACATGTCCAACGACGACAGCAACGGGTGAGAGTTAAGCGCCCAGTGCACGGAATCGAAATAGCCTCGGTGTCTAGACAGGCCGAACCGGTAAAAATGCATAATTCTAAATAGAGAACAGGGCGAGTATAGGCCACCACCATCAACATTGCCGAATTCAATCCAATTGCTCTTCGACGAGTTTATTCCGAATTATTCACGTCATGTTGGGACGGCTTGGGACACTTCGGGCGTGCAAAACTGAAAACGGAAGTCGAGAAATTATGAAAAATCAGGACAATTTACCTTGTCAATAACATTTCGTTCTGTTTAGTATGAATAGCTTCGGCGTTTCAATTGGGATAACAAATAGAAACTCTCCCCACTGGCTGTTGTTCTGATGAGCTGCCATCAATTCAAAATCCTCCATATGGACTGAGCAATCCAGGTAACTGTTCTAAATATCAATTGATAATAATATCACCTCTGGAAAGATAATTCAAGACAATTAAACGTCAAAATGTTCAGTGAGAATGAAAAGATTATGATTTAATGAGAGTACTGCTGATAAATATCATTAGCTTGGTCTGCGAGTGCGTGCGTGTATTGTATTTTGTGTAATTAATTTGCAAATTACCTTGCCGAAGCACTCTAATACGAACCGTCTCCATCGGTGTCATTCATTGTAATGAATGGGGCACAGTTGCCTTCTGTTATCGATTCTATAAAATCAATATGTTTTGTTTACAATTGTAAGCCCTACTCAACTCGGTGATTTGTTGTGGTTTATCAGTGATATTTTGCTTCGTAATATTGTATGTTCTATTTAGATAGGTAACTGGGTATCGATTTATTCATTTTTGAAATTTTCCTTGTGCCAACAATTTCAAGTAAAATTAAAAGACTGAGTGAATTAATTTGAGTGGCCGAAATTGAAAATAAAAAAGTGATCTAATGAGGGATAAGTCACCAGATGAATTAATTGCAAAAGGTAAATAATAGAATAAATATTCTAGAGGTGATATTTCATAATTCATTTTAGAAGTGAATCATTCGTTTTAAAAATATCCCTCCAATTTCCTCCTCTCGTTCATTGCATATTTTCACAAAAGACATTCTAATTTAGTATTGAACACGTGGACCGGTGGAAACAGATGTTCCATGAGCCACGCGGCCTCCCAACATACAGAATATGTATAAATATATTGCAAAAGCATCTCGTGACAGTGAGGGGGTGGTGGGAGGACGGAGGGGGAGTAGGAGGAAACACAAGTGTAGTTTTGAGTTTTACTTCTCGCTCTCGTTGAGGCTTAACGGCCCCCACGCAGACGTAGACGGCGACGTAGTCCTGGTGTATGCGGCGTTGGCGTTATAAACCGCCTGCGCCACACGATATAAAGTTACCGTTGCCCTGGCGCCGCTTCGACCGGACATTCGAGCTATTTGGATCGCAATTCGTATGTGCATGCTCTCGATAGACTTTGCCCGTTTTTTTTTTCCTCGTCATTGAAACATTGATGATACTTTTTCGCGCTTTTCGGGAACGACGGGGCCACCGGAATTGCTCAATATTTGATATTTATCGTTCTAGACGTGGGCTAAGGTAGAATCGCTCGCTTTTGTCGGGGGCCTTTTCATTAATTATGCTAAATAAAAATAAATTACAGACGTTTAGACACGAGAATCCCTCGATGTTTGATCTTGGCTATCGCCGATGAGGCGAGAGAATTCTTAATTAGATTTGAGATATTGTTGCTGGGAATTTCGATGTACAGGATATCATAAAATGAGTAGATATGTGCTTCAATAGTGAACAGATGTGCTTGTACATGGGATGTGTTGATAAGTGATAAAGTGCCTTCATATCTCCAGAGCGTTATAACATTTTCACTGTCTGTCGTAATACAGATCGTCTTCGTTGCGACACTCATCAAATGTAATCTTTTATTTGTGCGAAGATAGGTCACTTCAATAACTCCTGGAACTGTTTGCCCTGTAAGAAAAAAATCCTGAGTAACGTTCTGCGAAGCCAATCAAGTCCGCCTATTTTTTTAGACAGGAAACTTTATATACTTCGATATTTTAAATATAAGAGACTAAACT
>JAPYZN010001735.1:0-24200 GCA_030522865.1 Psyttalia lounsburyi | reverse complement strand
GAGGTAATATAATCCGAGGGAGGACCTGCACGCTGTACAATTTTCGCAGGTATATGCCGAGGGAACCCGGGGGGAGATGTAGTGCGACGAGGACGACGGCTGCTGAGAGTTAATTGGGTATCCTGCGGAAGTCGACTCTTGGGACCATCCGATCCCCCTCCGCCTCCACCTCTTCATCACACTCGTTGTGTACAGAGGTTGGGAAGGAGACGTACGGGTACCTGACTGCCATTCCACTCCAGGTGAATTCTTCATGTGCAGTATCAATGTCCATGACTACACCAAAAATGTATTTTCAGCCATAGCAAGGGTTTTAATATGTCCTCGTCGTTGAACTGGAAATGAAAGTTCTGGGAATTGATGGGAGAGACAAGTTTGGGTTGTCTTTTGACTCAGTGAGTGGATGATTTTTGGATGCCTGGACTTCTCAGATGCTCCACGAGAGCAACAGGACTTGTTTTTTATTCTTTTTTTTCTTTGGGGAGTTTGTGGATCATATGGGTAGGGCACATGGGAGGAGGCTGTAACCCAGGGGCTCATGGCACTGTTGGTTTATAGTGGAGGCGAACGATCCGTTGGAGCACGAGGAGAAAGGGTCGTTAAAGAAAATCCGCCCTTCTAACGTTTCAGGTATACGCAAGGTGCAATCTCGGGGATTTAAAGCATCCTGGCTCCGTGGGTATGGAGTTGGTCGTCTATTTATCCGTCTGGAGATGTTAAACCCCGTGGACAAAGGGAGAATAAAAGGGAGATTGGCTATTGGGGCCTCTTGGAAGTAGAGGGAAATTTACGGCGGTCCGGGGGTGATTTTTTTGTACATTTTTGGAAATTCGAGAATCTTACCAAGTAAATCGTCAGTTCCAGAGAATTTGGCCGGGCTTTTTGTCGATAGATTTGGAGGTACAAAGGACGTTTTATATTGTTCAATAGATCTACTGGGCCCTCTCCAGCTCGTCAATGAATAAAATGGCAATTTTTTTGTTGCTTCTACTCACCATCGCCTGCAAATACCAAGTAATGTCTGGAAATTCTTTTGTCTGAAAGGAGACATACCTGGAGACACCGAGATATGTGCCAGGAAAGGCGGGAATTGATGGCAAAATGAAGGATGAGAATGAAAAAAATGACTATCGGCAATATCTCCAGTTGAATCCCTCACAGAATTCACGAGAGACTTCCCTGCAATCCCAAAAGATGGCGCTGAACAAAACACAAGATGGCGGCACCTGACAGTGACACACACGCCGAGGAAAGCTACAAAAGTGGTGATTCTCCAGGCTCTCAGGCATATTTCATCGGTAATTTTATTATCCCCAATAACTTGAGTCACTCCGGTTGACACACATCTCTCGACACCTCCCCAGATTCCCCTTTTTCCAGTGCACACGCCGAACATTAAACAAAGTGTCTCCAATTTTTTTATTCCCTCCTCGAGAAAGTTCCAGAAAGTGCATCGATCACTCATTCCCCTCGAATCACATCCCGGCAATATCAAAAAGTGCCACAACTTGCGACATATACAGTGATATGCAATACTTAGACGTGTCTCTGTTAGTATTAATCACGTATCAGTCATTAATCTTCTATCGAGCATCATTACTTCTGGCTGTGAATAACTGAACGTAGTTTCAATTCTAACCTAACTCAGGGTCTAAACTTCACGTGCAGTAACCCCCGCCTCCCTCCCCCTGTTTCATCATCCTCTGATAGCTGAGGAATACGTACCTGAGCCAAAGAACTAGATCATTTTCATTTATTTTTTGGCAATTAAGATTTAATTTACCAAAGAAACAAATTCCAGGGCAAAAAAAATTCTTTCACTTTGACCTTTTACTACTTCCCTTCGAGTTGATTCTACTTTCACGCTTAAACATTAATTAATATTAAGATTAATTGTATTACGTACTGGATCCAGTATCGGCTAACATAAACAAAATCTCTACGACAGGGATCTACCATCGAACCCATCCCGCGAGATAAGTCCAGTCTTCCTGAAGAGCCATGTCACACAATCACTGAAGCAGCTGTTCGGTGAGAAAGGAGCTGACTGTAGCATTGACATCTTAAAATACAATTCCACAACCCGAAGATTCATCCTGCGCTGTTCATCCCAGGATTACGTAAGACTGCGGGCATCCCTGACACTGGCAAGTACTTACGAGGAGGATAATTGCATTTACACAGTGAATAGATCATCGGCAAGTCCCTTCGGTTTGCTGGCGAACGGACGAGACTACAATCACTGACTGATCAGCTGATTTTCCCGATAATAAAATGCCAACAGTAGTTAAAGAGGGCAAAGACACAATTATATTTGCCTCGAAGGAGGACCACGCGAGCCCGAGTAAAATAACCCTCCCCGAGCCCGAGCCCAGTCCCGGGCTAATTCTCCCCAATGGCGAGATCAACTGGAATTGTCCATGCCTGGGTGGAATGGCAACTGGTCCCTGTGGTCTAGAGTTCCGAGACGCCTTCTCCTGCTTCCATTACTCAACAGCTGAGCCCAAGGGCTCCGACTGCTACGACGCCTTCAAGACAATGCAGTCCTGCATGTCCGAGTACCCCGCCCTCTACGTCAACAAGGAAACTGACATGAGCCTGGAGGACATCGACCAGCAGGAGATGAATTCCATCGGCGATCACGCGAGGCAGGAGACCAGGGAGAACATCGAGGAGGGCAAGGAACAGGGCCAGATAGAACCGCCCGGGAGTAGTAAATGAATTCACGGGGTAGATTAATGATAGCAGGTAGATAAATGATTTGATAAATCCTTCGATCCAATCGTGGCACTGATGGAGACCGGGACTACATCCCCCGTCTCAACTCCAATCTATTCATCGTTTCTTTTCCACCGATCGATGTTTTTTGGTTAAATCACGAGACGTCGGTGCGTGGGTAAGAGTTGTTAATGTCGTACAGAAAAGTTATGTAAAATAAAGAACAAATTTTGCCAAAATTCCGACATATTCTATTCATTTTCTTCTCGAATAACTCGCCGCTGACGATAAATATCGAGTGATTCAATAATTTTACAGCACAAGCAATTAATTTCTTCACATTTCCATTTCAAGTCTTCAAAAAAATATAATAAGTACTCCAAGTCTTCTGGACTTAATACAATGGCGATGATAAATAATGAGTTAACATCAGTCGGTCAGTCTTTCCCAATGACGAATAAAAAAAATCAATTGTTAACTTAGAAATAATTGAAACTGCCCAACGAAACAATCAACAGTGCCAACACGCCGGCAGTGGTGGACGACTCGCGGGAGGAACCTGAAAGAGCCTCTGGTGATCAGAGACAAAAATTTAAGGTTACACTGACGTCCCAAAAAAACAAAACAAAGCTGAATGATTAATGTACTCACTCGATAGTAAATATTTCTCTGTGTAAGCGCAGGCGGCATTCTTGCAGTAGAGAGCATCAGGCGTCTGCGGGTCGAAGCACTCGTAATTGACTCTGCAAGGCTGGTAAATTCCTGTACAACAAATATTATCATTTCCGAGCAATGAATTTATCTATACAGCCACGACAATTGCAATCAGCAACAACAAATCGTACCTCTAGTTTCCACACACTGGCCAGACTCATTAATGAATCGGAAATCCCCCATGCATTGGCAGACTTCATTGTGGCACAGAGCCCTGGTCATGGCATCCACACAATCCCCGTGACGTCGGCACATGTCGCCAGGTCTCTTCGGCTCTGCAAATAATTTTTTATCATTTATTTTCGTCCCCAGGGAACGCAACTGTCACCCCCAGGATTCTTGATCAATTGTTTTCGGTGAACTACTGAGTTACAATTGTCAATAATTAATTTTCTCCGGTAAATCGCTGGGTAACTTACTCATAATGCAGTTGGAAGCGTTCTTAGTGTCCACGAGATAGTCAGGCCTGCAGCTGCAGGCGCCCTGAACGCATTCGGCGTTCGTCATACTCGCGCAGTCCATGTGGTTCTTGCAGTAGGCGCCAGAAGCTGAAGGATTGAATAATCATTAATTAGTTAATTAATTCCCACCAGAAAATTCTGCTTTCGTTCTTTGATCACAAGAAGGGAAAAGAATCCTCCCTTTTTTTCAGCAAATCCCGACATCTATTCCAAAAATCTAGAGATTGTGGTTTTTGACAGCGATAGCGATATCTTTGTCCCTCTGACTCATGCCATGAATCATCTGACGTCCCGCCCTGTCACAAATCCCGTGCTAGTAGTCCCTAAAATTAATTAATCTAATCCCGAATAACCACTCACTTGCATGACATTTTGTCCCGTCCAACGAAGGGGTATAGTTGGGCTCGCACAGGCACATCTGCTGGGCCCGGCAGAATGCGTTGTACACGCACTGCCTATCCCTATCGCAACGATCACCAACTCTAACGCTTCCCCTGGGCTCGAAATCTGGCGAGAGAAGCGAGTGATTAATAAAAATGGCGACCAGGCAAAAAAGAAGACTTGGTAAGCCTCAAACCGGGACTGTAGGCCTTCTGGAACCCCAGGGAACGTCCGCCCTCAGCCAGCAGCACAATCGCCATCACCAGGAACATCATCCTCGAAAGTAAATATCAACTGCGAGTCGCTGTCACACCTTGACGGCTGAACGGTGCGTGGATTACTGATAACTTTTATCTTAGAGCTCTTGGAACTCTCGATGAAGCTCGTCGCTTATCTCTGGGGACATCGCGACGAGCCAGGTAACAGCGACGATGTCATTATGTGGAAATTTTGGGAAATCTCGTGCGGCCGTCAGGAGGGAATGAATCGTTTTCTTTAATTTCCTGGTTTAAGTGCTGATGGCTAACTATTTAGGAATGACGAGTGATTCATGGACTTTCTCAGTCGATTGGATATTATCAGAAGACATGCTGATAGCAGTTCATTACAATACCTGAGGAATTCATTGTTGCGTTGTTACAACTGCTAATTAAATTGACTTGGAGGAGGGCATGGGAAAATTGTTATTTTAATGGTTGCCGCAGGATGTGGGGTTGTGGCTCAGGTACTGGACAACTCCAGGGCCGAGGCCTTCCATGATCCGGTGGAGCTGATTGACAGTTGGAAGTTGGCATTTTTCAGCTGCTCCAAAAATAGACAACAAATTTTGTTTTGCATTGAATAAATCTCCACGTCCAGACGTACCGACTTCTCCAGGTCCCCTGGCTTATTACGGTTCCAACGGTCGATAAAAAAATCAATTATCCTCGTCAAATCCAATGTCGCATTGTTCAGTAACTAGAGCACATCCAATCTCATTCCCCGACAGACAAAAATTGCAAAATCAAGGCGAAAGAGCCGCAATATCCGGCCGCTTCTCGTTCACCGGAGGGGGAGGTACCAAAAGAATAACTGCTGCACTTGGTTGCAGTTAAACCGTTGACTTCCGCACACTATCAAGTGCAATTTCAGTTGACGCTCGGCCGCGACGGCGTCCACGGATCTTGGGGCGAGTGAATGGAGACGTTGGAGATCAGAGCGAGGCGACTGGAGACGCCGTTCTCTTTTTTTTAATACGAGCCATTGACACTCGAGCGTATCAACATATGGGACTATTTTTTGTCAACATCTCCTCGGGAGATTTTATCAGACGCTCCACTCCACGCGGAAAAATGTTCTATATGTCAATGTCGAGCGCCCGATTGAAGTGAAAGTTTCCCGTTCCTAGGCGATTTCTTCGGCATTGGGCAACTGGAGGCTTGTGAATGTTTCAGACGTTCTCGTGCATATCCTTCATGAATTCGGATAATGTGAGAGCAAACATGTAGAGCTGAGGTGCTTGATAACGCGAGTGATTAAGAGATTAATAGGATTTGCATTTTTTAACGTCTCGAGGCGCTGGGATTTTTTGTAAAACCGTTTTCTGATTGCCGAGTGCAGATTTTGTCGGGAGAATTGAACATGGACGACAAGGAGACCCATCTGGACGTGGGGAAGGAGTCGTATGGCAGGTAATGACTCCTTTTTTAATTTTTTTTGATGCACTTGGAGAGGTTTTTAATTATTGTCGCCATTTTTCAATTTGTTGTCTCGCAGTCCTCATTTTTCAATCGGAAAGATCGAGGAAAATTGGGACACTTGCTGGAAATAAACTCACGTTTTTTTATTACTCGCGCAATTGTTCCTGTTATCGCCGTGACTCGGTGGAAGGAATTCCAAACAATTTTTTTTTCACTCGTTTTTAAGACTTTTGGCAGCGGAAATTGTAAAGCCAGGAAAATTACTAGCGATAGTGTATCCATTATTTTTAAGAGAGATTAATATTAATAAAATATTGAAATGTATTTTATTTCCGGCTGGAGTACGCCCGGACCTCACGTTCTCCATCAAAGAATGATATTCTGATTTTATAGCGTAAGGAATAATCAGGTGGAGGATGCGACGAACGAAGACGTGGGCTGGCGATTCTGGCGAAAACGTCGTTACGTTGTCGGCTTCCTGGCCTTCTTCGGGTTCTTCATATCCTACATCCTCCGCGTGAACTTGAGTGTCGCCATTGTCGCAATGACATCGAGATCCGACAAGGTCAGTCTTCGATATAAAATCGCCAATAAAAAATGGCGGAGCGCCCAATCTTCCCATTTATTTAGAATAAACAAAATCTGTGGTTCGTTGACGTACTTACCCCGCGTAATCACCTCAAACTCCTCAGCATGAACCGGAATTCGACTGGGACTCGAAGCTCCAAGGCCTCGTTTTGAGTTCATTCTTCTACGGCTACATAAGCACGCAATTCCTCGGGGGATGGCTGAGTGCGAAGATGGGGGGTAAGAAGATCTTCGGTCTTGGAATAGCCTCCACCGCCCTCCTCACCATGATCACGCCACCGCTGACGAGGGTCAGCGTTTACGTCCTAGTGGCACTGAGAGTCGTCGAAGGAGTCTTCGAAGTACGCTCCAAAGACAATTGTCATTAAAAACAAAAATTGTCTCAAGCTTTTTTATTCCATTCTCCCGACAAAAAAAAACATTACAAAAATCTGACAAAACTTTGTTAATTAACTCAACTGTGTCTTAATGATCTCAGTTGTTATCGTTGGCCGAATGGTCTGTCGCTTTAATGACTAACACAAATTCGTTGAGTCACGACTTGTTTTGAGAGTCGAGGAATTTTCTCAACAAATGCCTCCAGATATTTCGTAATTGCCCCAGTCGTTCCACCAACTTTATCAATAAAAAAATTACTTATTCAGATGCTTGTAATGATTTCAGGGCGTCACATACCCATGCATTCACTCCATATGGGCCAACTGGGCTCCGCCATTAGAAAGGTCAAAGCTAGCCACTCTGGCCTTCTCAGGTAGTTTCGTAGGAACGGTATTTGCCATGCCCGCCTCCGGCCTCATGGCCGAGTCCTGGGGGTGGCCCTCAGTTTTCTATGTATTTGGAGTAATGGGCCTCGTCTGGTTCGCCTTCTGGTGGGCCATTGTCACTGATAAACCTGCGGACGACCCGAGGATTACAAAAGCAGAATTGGAGTACATTCAGTGGTCACTGGGGAATACCGGGGACAAAGGGGTAAATGAGACATCCAAACACTTCTTCGAAGAATTAACCTATAGACGTCACTCCCCAGACGTTCATTCACCAGTTATTCACCTCTTATGATTTTTATTTGACTCTGTTATCCAGCAAGTCAAGCATCCGTGGAGAGAAATCCTCAAGTCTCCACCAGTGTGGGCAATTGTTGCTGCTCACTTCAGCGAAAATTGGGGATTCTATACGATGCTGACACAATTGCCGACGTTCATGAGTGGTATTAATATTATTATCATTGTTGATATGTTGTTGAACTGCCCTGAGGATGAGGGACAATCGTAGAATGATATTATCCTTCTCGTGTATTCAGATGTCCTGAATTTCAAGCTGGAGAAGACAGGTTTTTTATCCGCCGTTCCCTACCTCGTCATGGCCGCTGTCTTGCAGTGCTCAGGACAGTTGGCTGACTACTTGAGGTCCAGTAATGTCTTATCAACAACGCAGGTAATCAAACTCCCGGTGAAATGAAGAAAAAACGCAAAAAACACTAAACAATGCAATCGGTTTGCCATTTTTATTCGGAAGGTACGAAAGCTCTTCAATTGCGGTGCATTCCTCAGCCAGACAATCTTCATGACCACCTCGGCTTTTGTATCATCAGCAACAGCTGCTGTGACATGCATTACAATTGCCGTGGGCCTCGGTGGATTCGCCTGGTCTGGTTTCAGTGTCAATCATTTAGACATTGCTCCACAGCACGCGAGTGTTCTCATGGGAATAGGAAATACCATTGCCACCCTTCCTGGCATAGTTAGCCCAATAATCACGGGCTACATTGTTAAAGATAAGGTCTGTATTCATGTTGATAATCGTATCAGGGCTGATACCACTCCAGACAGTGCACAAATGCCTCATTACTGTCAGAAATGATTGACAATTGATTGGGGATTTCAGAGCGCTGCCGAGTGGAGGATTGTCTTCATCATTGCTGGTAGTATTTACCTGGTGGGCGCCATCATCTATGGGTTGTTTGCATCCGGAGAGAGGCAGAAGTGGGCGGAGGACCCCAAGAAGAAGGATTTACCATTGTATATTAATGAAGGACTTGAAGTCGATGATATTGTAAAATAAATGGTTTAACTTAGTTTCACTGACGCTCGTTGAATTTCATTCTCGAGGTATACCCAAAATAATTGCCACAGATAAACAAAATTGAGGTTCACCGAGAGATGTGTACAACAGCTGTTCGTAGACACTTGAGTACCTCTTGTCTCTCTCTCTGTCTCTCTTCCTTTCAATGCAAGGACTCCAGATTGAGAAACAATGAGAAAAAAAGACTCCTCTGCTCCAAAAAATTTGCAATCGATCCGTCAAATTAGTGATCAGCTGTTTTGAAACCGCCAACAGGTGATGACACACCCGCGCACCTGGCAGAAAAGGGTACTGAGGCCCTCTAGCAGCTATTACCTGGAACTAGGAGGAGAGACGTCAAGTAAAAGCACTGATGACTTTGGCGGATGGAGAATTTAATTCGTTGTTGTCCAGTGTTGGTTTATTCTCTTCATATTAATTAACGGGTGAATTAATCGACGGAAAATCATGAAGACTAATTGAGAAAATAATTGAGCAGTTTGTCAGCTATCAGAATCTACCGTGGCGCCATCCCTCCGTTGGGGAGGCACTAACTCTACTTGGTGCTCGCCCAACCCCTCAGAGCATCTAATTAGGTCTTTCCTTGTTGCCCCAGACTGCGGACAATCTGTGTAAACTGTCTAATAACATTCCTTTCATTTGTTATTTAATCAAGTTCCATCCCCATGGTCCACCCCGCATATTCGGCCTACACAGCCCCCGTGAGACGTTTCAGATGTTGCCATTGAAATAATCAGTCTTGAGGTAAATAAGCCCCCACAGGTGAGGTAGGAGCTTTCCCTGGCTTTCCCCCAACCTATTGAATAATAAAATATACAATTAATCAAGTATGGCGGATACCAATGAAACATGACTCGATGAAAAATGAAGGAATAAGCAAGTCGGTCGTTGTCATCGTTGACTACTGAATCATCAGACTACTTTCATCAGTCTTTGCTGCTGGTTGATACCATCCAGACCTACTGTCTCGAAGTCTATTAGTGATTTTGGAGGATTCAATTGGACTTTTTAAAGGGATTGCAAGATGAACATAATGACCGAGAGAAAGCTCATGTGTGGAGAGCAACTGATGGACGAGATTTACGATCGCGATGAGGATGATGTCACGATGGAGTCATCCACTGAGAGTCTGGGGCTCGAGTTCCAATTGACGAATAAGTATAACAAATTACTGCCTTATGCTGATGAATTCAACAAAGAGGCGATGTGTCACCTGGCGGAGATCAAGGGCCAGCTGGGGAGGGCTGTGGCCCTGAGGAAGCTTCAGCCCGACTGCGTTCTTGGCACGCTCAAGCTTAAATGGTGAGGATGACCAACCAACATATTGATAGCAATTTTTTGAAGATCAAGTCAGAAATTATTTTTTTTGGGAAGATTAATCTGTGTAAGATCGTCGTCCATAAGTTATTCTGATGATTTTAGGTATATTAAGCTCTACAGTCTAAGATTTACTAAAGACGACCACATAATCTTCATAAAATTGATGTACGAATTGGTAACAATACCCGACTTGGAGCCATCGTTGTTGAACTTGTTTGGATCGATGCTGATTGTCCTCCTCAGGTGACTATTCCAACGATTGAATATTCATCTAATGGTAATAGTCATTGAGGTTGAAAGAAAAACGACAATTATTCCATTGTAGAAAAATAAAACTGCTGACTCCGAGTGATTTGGAATTGCCCTGGAGGCCTCTGTACGACCTAAAGAAGAGATTAATGGAGATCCCCGTATCTTCATCAGACATGTTTCGTTTTCTCCCGAGGCTCTCCAAAGTTATTCACATTCTTATAAGTGTGGCCAAAGTTTATTTTCCCGTGAGTAGAATGAAATATTTCCCCCAGTTATTTCATTATTTCCTGAGCGAATGAATTTGTTCTTAACAGAGAAGAATTATTGTTCAAATAAAATGTTGCAGATCTCAGCGACCCAAGAAATCCTAGATGAGCTCCGTCCCTACATCTGCCCAACAGATCCCTCCACAATGTCCAAAACAATGGGAGACTTTTACCACTTCCTCCCCGTCCAGTTGCCCCCAAATCTCCACTCCTCAGGCTTTCACCTGTGGTTCCCGGAACTGATGACCCTCTGGGAGACCTCCCACAACGCAGCGACCTGGCAGGAATCTGCCATGTTGCTGATGGCAAAACTCGCCTCCAAGAACATCGGCTACATCGACTGGACGCCCTACATCCCCTTGATGTTCACGCGGTTCATCCGCTGCCTGAACCTCCCAGTCTACTACAAGCAGACTCAGGGTGGCAAATTCCACAAGATCGAGACCCAGTCCATGGCGATTTGGATCGTTTCAATTCTCGGCAACAACTCAGTTGGGCAGTTTCATCTCGAGAAATTCCTGAAGACAGTGGAGACGTATTTTTACCAGGCAAACATCGGTCCCTGGGTGGACAAGCTCAAGGATCTCCTCAGCAAATTGGCGATTCAATTCGTCAGTCGTCTCAACGCTGAGAGGTATCCCAGGCTCTCTTGGGAGACACCCATTCCAGACTCCCACAAGCTCACTGATGCTGATGTTGATGCCTTCGTTACGAGCATGATGCCAGTGGCGATGACAGCCATGTTCGGTCAGTCCAGCATCAACGCGACGTCGACAGTCTTCCGTCTGCTCTCCACTATACGCCCCAATTTGGTAATTCCCCACGTCATCGAGAGAATGTTCTCGACTCTGGACTCACTGACAGAACCTCACAAACTGACAGCCACGATGGCAGCTGTCACTGCAGTGGCTAGACCATTGATTCAAGGGAGACGAAATGTCAACACTGGCTACACATACAACGAAGGCCCTTCCAGAGTTATCCCCCTGCTGATGTCGTCACTACCTGGAATCGATGGCAACGACATGTTCAAATCCTTCGCAACCTTCAGGTAGATCTTAACCTCAGTTTATCAATTTATTTCTCATAACTCCTAGAGAATAAATCATTCACAATTTGAAATAATAATGTCCCTAAAATTATCAGGCTGATCTCAGTCTACGCGACAATGGTCCCCATCACGGACTCCTCTCGAGCCCTGGGCGACCTCGAGGATGACGACAGACAGGTCTGCGAGGAGACAGCCCAGTTCGAGGACTTCATGCTCCAGTTCTTCGAGAGAGTCTTCTCCCTGATCGAGTCCAGCACTCTCGAGTACGTCTCCCACGAGAACCAGGAGAACAATGGAAAGAGCCGGGTCGAGTCAATGATGGAGCTGGGCCTGGGCTTGGTCTGTATGAGACTACTCCTGAGGACAAGCAGTGACATTTACCAATCAGCCCTGCACAAGCTCCGGATATTCGTAACTGAGAGAGTATTTGAGACGCGGGTCTCCGGGCCCCTGGCCGCGTCCCTCTGCCGAAGTTTCTCCCGAGTGAATGGCCGGGAGACCCTGAAGGCTCTGCTGCCAGGCCTAGCCGAGACAATTCTCGAATTCGTCGACGAGGGAGAGGTCGCCAAAGAGGAAAACCTAGACGACCGGCTTCTCTATGCTCTTCTCCTCGTTGCCAATATCGTCGACACCCGAGGAACTGACCTCCTCCCCCACATGGATACACTAACGGAGATTCTGGACAAGACACTTCACCTCAAGTCCCGGGAGGGATTGAAACTGGCCTGCAGGATCCTGAGGACTGTGCTGCGATCTCTATCCAACATCGCTGTCTACTACAATTTCCCGTGCAATGGCAAGGACTACAATAATCCTGAATATCCTTACGTCCTGGACTGGGGCCAGGGCACTGACATCGACGAGATGGAGCTCCACTGGTATGTACCTGGGGAGGAGGAGGTCGCCATGATCCAGAAGATCTTCAACAAGTATATGCCAGTGGAAGTCGTCAAGATCAAGGAGTACGTGACCACCACTGGCAACTCCATCAGTCGGCACGAGTTGATGACGAGTCTCAACATCATTGCCGGAATCATTGACGGTTGCATTACGTTTCTTCCTCTACCTGAGGATAACTCCCGATGCCCTGAGCACGAGATAAACCCTTTCGTAGGAATAAAAGGAGAGGTAACAATGCCAGACGGCTCCAACGTTCGTCAGGAGATGGTGAAAGTTCTCTCCGAACTCCAGGAGATGATGTTAAAGTCCTCGGAGGACGACACAAAGAGTCTCAAAGTCCTTCCCATAATCTGGAGTGTCTTGCTCCTTGGAAAATATCGTCACGTGGACATTCACAAGAGGCACTCGGCAGCAATGAAGCTGGTGAAATCAGAGCTCCGCGATGATCTGATAAAGAAGAAGAAACACCTGGAGGAGTATATTCTCGAGAGGGCTGAGCTGCAGCACGAGATGAGAATTTACTCCAGTTTCTACAGTCTACGAAGCTTCCACAAGGAAATAATGCTTCAACTGTTCAACCTAGCAACGAGTACCTATGCCGACGTGAGAACGACTCCCCAGGAGGTCCTCTTCATGGCATTCACGTACTTCCCATATTCGTACAAGTTCTTCATGCCCCACCTGGTGGAGATGCTTGGGAGAGACCCTGAGGAGCATCACGAGGCGCACAAGGGTCTTCTGTACCTGCTGCTGGGCCCCCGGAACAGCGCCTTGGTCACCATGAGGGACTGGGGCTTCCTCAGAAAGCTCTGGCCAGCTCTCGTGCTATCGAAGCCCTCGGAAAAAATGTCAGTCATCAGACTGAAAAACAGCATCACTGACACCATCTACAGGGGCTTCCACAATGTCTCCATCAAGCTGAATATCCCCGAGCGATGTGTGGAGACTGCTGGCAAGCTGTGGGACAGTTCCCCAAGGCCATCAGCCCCTCAGCCTTCCGAGGGAGAGATTCAGGTGGGGCTCGAGGAGATGAAGCAATTGGAGAGCCAGAATATGGAGAATTACGATGGCTTGGTGGAGGCAATAGTCAGCGCCATCGAGGCCAATTGTCACTGGAGGCAGAGGGCCATGGGAATGAAACTGCTGAGAGAGCTGGCACACCCTGAGCGCGACTATCCCCCCAGGGTTATCAACTACTTCCTAAACGCATTATTGCATGATTCCCTCGAGGAGAGGAAGATCGCCATTCCCACAGTGGTGACAATTCTGAGGCAATTGAAGAGGAAGCACAAGAAGATTTTTATTGACAGTCCCAAGTGCCCCCCAAATGCTCCCCCGGGGCTTCGTGCGGACAATCTGTTTCTCCAGTATAACCACTCGACTCGTCCCCTCACTAAAGAACAGTGGAACGAGACTAGGTATGTTCACGAGCCCTACATCGGCTTCTACACTTGGCCTAAACAACTGGAAATCTACGCCCCATCCTCAGACCAGCCACCACTGGGCAAAAATCGTCAGCTGACACCGCCAGAGCAGCTCGTGGAGGCATTTATCACTGATACCAACCACATCTCCAAGCTCATAGAGTTCAACAGTTTGGAAGAGCGCAAGGGAGGTGATAAATTCAATGAGATTAGGTTTCAACTGTACAAGGGACTCTTCAGAAATCATGGAGTCCATCTTGTCGATCTCTTCCTGCCCCACTTATCGAGCCTAGTTAAGCAGAAACAGGAGAGCAGTCAGCTGTGCGCAGCTGAGATAATTGCTGGGGTGATCAGGGGCTCGAAGCACTGGGACTTTGACATGATTGTTGAGATGTGGGAGAAGATCCTGCCGATAATCAGAATTGCCCTGGAGAATATAACGACAGAGACAGCTAGAGACTGGGGTATTTGTTTTGGTCAGTCCTTCAGACGAAGGGATCCTAACAGGCATCACTGGTTGCTCGAGTGCCTGATGGAGGAGCCAGCTCTGGCGAATGCCACAGCATCGTTTCTCGAGTGCCAGAGGCTGTTTATTGTTCATTCAACCCTCATCAATCAATCCTGGAGGGTCTCAGAGCTCTGTGTAAGATTGTTGGAGAGAGTGGAGAAGCGACTGCTGGCTGATCCCTTCCAGAATGTCAGGGACAGCCTGGGAAGCCTCCTCACGCTCATCTTCTCAGCTGATTATGAAGAGCCGGAGAGGAGTCCAGAGGTTGTGCGAATGAGACCCAGGGCCAAGGATCTTATGAATCGGGTTCTGCCCCAACTGCTCAAGCTCTCAGACATCGATTCCACGGATCTTGACGTGAACAAGACCGAGATCAGTCTGTTGAAGACTGTCTGCAAGTGGATTCTCTCTCATGCCTTCACCAGTGATCGAGGCAAACTTCCTGACTCGACTAAGCTCCTGACGGTGCTGTGTCAGCTGGAGAATTGCGACGGGGATGACGAGTTGAGAGTCACTTGCAGGAGGGCTCTAGCTTCGATGGCCCAGACTCAGGCACTTCCTGGGGTTATGGAGGAGATCCTCGGGGATGTTGAGAGGGTCTTTGAGTTCAGTGGCTCGTGGTCTGCCAAGAATTCTGGCCTCAGCTTTCTCGAGGTTTTTGTTTTCTATAATATGGGAGTTATATTGAGCAATGCAGACTGGATGGCTAGAGTCCAGGGGATGGTTCTGAGGATGCTGGAGGATGAGAGAGTGGAAGTGAGAGAAAAGGCTGGACAGGTCCTCTGTGGATTATTACACTGCACTTTTGTGCCTGATCCTGAAACACTGCTAGACAAATTCAAGGTTAAGTCAAAGATCAAGATTAAAAAACCTGACGATTTAAGATTGAGACACGCTGGTGTTCTTGGATTGTGTGCATTCGTGCGAGCACATCCATATCATGTACCAAAATATGTGCCTTCTATCTTTGAGTACCTCAATTTTCGTCTCAATGATCCACAGCCCATTCCGGTGAGTCCCGAGGGGAAAATTAATAAATACAATTGTCATTCAACAACAGAGTCACCATGTCCTTTTTGTTTCAGACGACAATAAGAAAGACACTGGGTGATTTTAAAAGAACCCACTACGACGGCTGGGCGTCACATGCTCAATCATTCACGGAAGAGCAGTTGAGTATACTTCAAGATTTGACTGTCCCTCCTTCCTATTACGCGTAATGGTGATTCATTTTATATGTGTAATTCTATTGTACAAGTTTATTGATAATAAACACTTAATTTGCTTTAGTTGCAATCACGTTATTCACCTTAAGTCGTTGATTATTGCCGGCGAGTCTAACCGGCGTCCATTAGTAATCGCGAGAAACATTTGTTGTAGGATATTTGATACTCGATAAAATCTTCTGACATTTTTTTAAGTAAAAATCTCTCTAGAGCATTTACTCACCTCTAGTAGACGCTATCCCATGGACTCTGACCTTTTTTTATTGGCTGCTGTAAAGGTCAAAGACCTCCACCGACTCACCTGCCACTGGTAATGGTGGGGAGAGACGTGGCAAGTGCAATTGTTGACGTAAATCCTAACCTAAAATACTCCAAAATGTTAACCTCGTGGAAACCATAAATAAACCCCTACAGCAATGGAATAATTGGATAAAAAATGAAATTGAGGTGACAGAGGGGGAGGATCGAAGCATCTCACCAGGAGCTCGAAAAATGGGCAAGAGACGCTCAGCAAGACTGCCCGGTGAGCCAATTGACGTCAACGAGGTTTTCTTACCCTGCAAGGGGATACAATGATTATCATTGAACAATAAATGGTTTCAGCACTTTCGTGTACTCGTGAAGTTTTAATAGTTACCCTGGCATCTCTCTGCTTCATAAATTCGCACGATGGGGACTTCGTCTTCGACGATTCACCTGCTATCGTCAACAATCCCGACGTCTCGACAAGTTCATTATCAAAGATATTTATTAATGATTTCTGGGGAAATAAATTGACTCACAGACAAAGCCATCGGTCCTACAGACCTCTCACGATCTTAACATTCAGGTATAGCAGCGAGGGAGGGCTAAATGTCCCATCAACAAGTGATTTCAACATTTTTTTGTTCATACTCTCTGTCATTTGCATTCTAGGTTTCATCACTGGCTGAGAGGACACTTGAATCCCACCGATTTCCACACAATCAATTTAATTCTCCACTCAATTGTTTCATTGTTAACTCTCATTGTTTTTAAGAAATTGTTTAAGAGGGAATCGAGACAGATGGCTTTTTATGGTGCTGTACTTTTTGCTGTTCATCCTGTTCATTGTGAAGCTGTGAGTGAAATAAATTGACTCACTTATCTTGATTAACTTGTTAATATTAATATTCTCTCAATTGTTTCCCAGGTTTCGGGAATTGTTGGTCGAGCAGATGTGCTCAGTGCAATGTTTGTTTGGCTCTCGATATTATCATACGACAAAAGTATTTATTGCAAACGTTTAAACCAAATGTCCTTATATTTGTTGATGTGTGTGATGTTTATAACTGCTGGAATGCTGTGCAAAGAGACTGGAATTACAGCTATTGTAGGTATTCGCCAATTGATCGATCAATTACCTAAATTATTGAATTGATAAACTGACTAACCTTTCCAGTTACTCCATCACCACTCCAATAATTAATTAATTTCAGGGGCTGTGTGCCGTCTACGAATTGATGAAAATCCACGAGAAAAATTCCCACCTACTGCGAACTCTGGCAGAGGTTAAATCAACAATTGTTGACGATAGCAGATTTATCATTCGTTTATTTACTTTAATAATTACTGGGGTTATACTGATGGGCGTCAGGTTCAGTCTCATGGGGTTTTCTCCGCCGACGTTTCAAGCTGTTGACAATCCTGCGTCATTCTTGAACAGCTCTTCACTTCGTTACATCAATTATCAGTATATTTATTCCCTGAATCTCTGGTTACTTGTCTGCCCCCAGTGGTTGTCCTTCGACTGGTCCATGGGCAGTGTTCCTTTAATTGTTGGCTGGGATTGGAGACTGAGTGCAATTGTTTTTTTATGGAGTTTTTTCCTCCTGTTTTTTGGAACTGCTCTGAGAGCCCCACATCTCGATTACTCAAGGTAAGTACAATACTCATTAATTTGTAATAAACTGCTCAATTATAGGCTTCAATTGACTTTATCAATTTTGTGATTGTCTCGTTGATGGACAGAATTTTGTTTCTTCAGCTTCTGAATAATGGCTTTGATCGTTTGGTCCTTGCAGATACATCTTAACCTGTTTATCGCTGATCATAATTCCCTTCCTCCCGGCGAGCAATCTCTTCTTCAACGTCGGCTTTGTCCTGGCAGAGAGAACCCTCTACCTGCCATCAGCTGGCTACTGTCTCCTCCTGATCATCAGTCTCCAGAAGCTCTGTCAGCTCCTCTCAAGCCCGAAAATTCCCCTCCTCCTGTACACAATCCTCACCGTCATCTGGTTCGCGAGATCCTGGAGCAGAAGCGCCGAATGGAGGACCGAGCTCACTCTCTTTCGTTCTGCCCTGAATGTCTGTCCGTTGAACGCCAAAGCTCACTACAATGTGGCTAAGAGTGCTGCTGACATGGGCAATGTTACGCTGGCCGAGGTGGAGTACAGAGAGGCCTTGCGTCTCCATCCTGAGTACTCGCAAGCCATGAACAATCTTGGAAATCTCCTGAAGGATCAGGGGAGGTTCCAGGACGCTGAGAAGCTGCTGAGGCGATCCATTGAGCTTCAGTGAGGATTTATTTCACTATTTCTAATTGAATTTAATTTTTATTTCAACAATTGTTGAATACAATTTTTAGAAAAGATTTTGCTGCAGCCTGGATGAACCTAGGAATTGTACTGTCAGCTTTGAAAGAATTTCAAGAGTCCGAGACCTGCTACAAGACTTCGTTGATCCACAGAGCTAATTGTCCTGATTGTTATTACAATTTGGGGATTCTGGTGAGCTACTGAAACGTATTTACCTACTTCCCAATCCTTTTAATTCTCTGAATCTGAATGATTCGTCTTATCGTCTTAAAATAAAATAGTACATGGAGCAAAAGGCGTATTCCAAGGCCCTCGTCGCCTGGGACGAGGCGATCGCCAGGAAGTTGAAGCACCGACGAGCATGGACCAACACCATAAGACTCCTAGATGACATAGGTAGTTGGAGAATGATCTGTAGACAATCTTCTCCACTGATGATTATAACAAATTCCAGATTTACCTGAGAAAGCACTGGAGAAAGGCAAAAGGGCCATTGAATTATTTCCTGACGATGCCGTCATTCGTCTGAACATTGCGAACATCCTGGGGAAGCTTGGAAAATTCCCAGAGGCTGAGGAGGAGTTCAGAAATGCGTTGAGATTGGATCCGAGGAATCCCACAATTTTTACAAATTTAGGTAATGACATTACCACTTTTTCAGATGAAATGTACAGAATATTTAACTGGAGCTCTTGGCAATGACCTTCATACCTTCCAGGAGTCCTCTATCACCGCTGGCATAAGTACGATGCAGCTAAGAAAATGTACACCAAAGCCTTGGAGATAAACCCTCAAGCCCAAAGTGCCCAGGACAACATGAACAAACTCGTGAATTTATTGAAAAAACAAAAATTTGACCTTATTAAATAAAAAAACATTCACATTTCCCAACTGATGTATTCATACGATAATGATTATAATTTTAGGGTCCTTTGTCGATGAAGACTCCAGTATTTCCATGAAGCGATGAAAATCACCCTTCCCCGTGAGCAACAGTCGCCGATGAAAAAATAAATTTCTAATGAATATTAACCCCCCCACTCGTTAAAAAATCCACTGACTTACCCCCGAGGCCCTAAAACTCAATTAGAAAAATCTCCAACCCCCCCAAAACCAGTGAGAACGTTCAGCAGTCCAGAACATCAATTGCACCCATGCAACCGATGACATCATTGGTGGAAATAGGATTCAAGGTTTCTCCATCCCCTGAGCCCCTCTGCTAAAAAAAACATTTCAAAACAACCGATAAAACAACAAAATAGTTGAAATCCCGAAGTGAGTGAGTTATCGCCTCCCCAATTAGCAATTAACAATTCACCGATTAATTTTTCAAGCATCCCAACGAGTTCATGATTGAGACAGCAGGTGCCAGCTGCTCCGAATTCCTCTGGACTCGTCCAATCATTCATAATTTTTAATCCCAATCCCATGAGAAGACGAGAGCCGAAAGACAAGAGATTATTCAACAAACGACCCCTCCACAAATGCGACATTGACATCGAGTCATAAAGGCATCAGTCATCACAACAGTCATCAGGCCATCGAAGGTAGTTGAAAAGCAAATAATAGCCGACACGTTGCATCCGGGAGAGTCCCCTCCCTCCCGTGCACACTGAGTGTCAAAGTGCGATTGAAAGTGCAGTGACGATATTGAGGTTACCAATTGGATTCGTTTCTTTTTATAGGTTTTTTTAACAATCCGATATTGGTGGCGAGATTTTCGAGGAAGACGACGAGTTTTTGGGAAGGCTTTACAGTGGTATTTCATAACAATGGCAAAGACCTATGACTACTTGTTTAAGTTGTTGCTCATTGGAGACTCTGGAGTTGGAAAAACTTGTGTTTTGTTCAGGTTCTCCGAGGATGCCTTCAATACCACGTTTATATCGACTATTGGTGAGTTTTTTTGGGGGGCTTTGGGAAGAGGGAGAGCGAGAAAGGGAGGATTTGAGGGCTCTGGGAATGGTGGTGGGTTTGGAGATGACATTTCCTCCAGTTTTGGATGTTCTAGGGGAGGAGGGAGGGAGAATTTCAGGAAATTTTACGGTTATCTAGCCCTTTAAGCTGAATATCATGATGAATATGCAGATGAGGTGCTCATGATGGTGATGGCACTTTCAAGGAGCGCAGGGCTTAATGTATTTAACAGACTATTTGTTCAGAAGTTTCAAGTGTATTTAAAGTGTAGTTTGAGTGGGTGTAAGATACATTTAAGCTAACTTTTCGCCCACTTTAAAGACACTCAGAAGGTGATAATCGGTGGAGAATTTCCTGGCAATATGTACAGGCCCAGGAAATTGTTTATTTATTTCTGCATTTATTTGATTGGCCTCAAGGTGTATTAACTTGCCTCACCATTTCCTAATTTAATTATTATTATGAGGGAAAGTATCAGGTATATATGAGTCAATATTAATCATTTTTTATGATGTTGACATATTCAGGGTAAATTGGTCTCGTGTAATTAAATTCAAGGTCAATCAATCGATATTTCTTTTCATTTTTTGTACTTCGGTAGAGATTCTCGGGAAATTTTTTCGAGGGGTTCTCAGGCGATAATTGTCGGTGACTGTCATTAGTCATCCTCTTTATCTCCGGGTGACTGGAAACGGGCGAGGGGAGCAGCGGGGGCTAGGGTGATGAGAGAGGCTGGGCGCGCCGTGGAGAGATTCTTCGAGTTTTTTACGTTCATGAGGAAATGAGGGAATTGCCGGAGGACAAAGACGACTTTGTAGAATTTTTTTTCCCCCTCTCGGGGATCAATGAACACAGTGTCAAGGGAGATCTAAGCAATGATGGGGAAATTAATTATTGAGAGGTTACAGGCGTCTACTGGAAACATTTCCAGAAACTTCCCCGGCGGGAATTATTTCTCAATTCCCCAGGGGAATTATTTTGATGGTTTTTTTTTTGTCTGTCACATCTTTCCTGGGGAATTTACCGCCTCTACGGAAACAATTTCCCATCGGTTTTCAGCAAAATCATCGATTACTCAAATAATTAGACGTTAAAGTCGCCAGGAGCTCTCAGCTGATCTCGTGCTCGTGATTTTCCACCGAAATCTTGGGCCATTCGCCGCGGGTAACACTCATTTGGCATGAATTTATTCACTCGTCGGTCACCGAGGGTTTGATGACTTCGTAATGTGACAGTTGTCTCATGATTTGTGTTCTTTCGAAAGATTCTAAATTTAGCCACTAAATTGCAGTTGTTGTTGTCTAACACGAAACTGCGATTCAAGATGATTTAAAATCATTTCGTTGGATGACTTGATTTTTTTTCTACCTCTGACTTCCCATCTTGGACTGATAACATGGACGTACAATTTGTTTTTCCAATTATTATTAATCCCCGCAAAGAAGACCATTCATTTCTGGACAATTAAAAAATTGTGAGAGGTTGGCTGGCCGTTGGAGATAACTCCGTAGGATATTTTTTCCAACGAGAACGTACTTCACTCGAAAAAATGCCCCACATTTTATCGCCGACTCATTAATTCCCGGTACATTCCCATTATCAACTTCATTATTCAATTTATCTGCATTGCAAATGCTTTCGGAGGAAGTTTAACTTAAAAAAAAATTACAGTCTCTTATATACTCGCGATAATGACGATTTGGGATTAATTATTTTATTGTATTTATTTTTCCGGAGTTAAATCACCAAAAATTAATTAATTTTCTAGGCATCGACTTCAAGATACGCACAATCGAGCTAGACGGAAAGAAGATTAAGCTACAAATATGGTAATTACTCCAATTACCATTCCCTAATGAGTGAAATTGTGCACTAGGGCTTGGGAGTGCCCGCAGACGAACGTTATCTAGGGAGATTTCATTGAAATAAATCCCCAAAGATTATAAATCTATTCCAATATCCTCCCCCCGCCCTCGATGACGTCGGCTGGACGCCATTTAATCGCCGCCTTTGTTGCTAAGATGACGAACAACCTGGATAACGTACGACTGGAGGTAGATCCCGGCCTTGAATGAGGGGAAATAAGAGAAATGTTTTGCGTCTGATTGATTTTTAGGGACACGGCCGGTCAGGAGAGGTTTCGTACAATTACCACAGCCTACTATCGTGGAGCAATGGGTATAATGCTCGTCTACGACGTAACGAACGAGAAGAGCTTTGAAAATATTAAAAATTGGATTCGCAACATCGAGGAGAACGCGTCGGCAGACGTTGAGAAGATGCTGCTAGGTAATAAATGTGAACTGACGGACAGGAGACAAGTGTCCAAGGAGAGAGGTGAGCAATTAGCTGTTGAATATGGTATTAAATTCATGGAGACGTCGGCCAAGTCAAGTATCAACGTCGAGGAGGCCTTCTACACCCTGGCCAGAGACATCAAGACCAAAATGGAAAAGAAACTGGTGAGTTAATGAAATCATCATGAATTATTTCACTAAAATATTCGGCTTGTCGCGACGCTCTCGTCTAGTTCACAAAAATCATCAGGAATTATTAAAATTAAAAGCGAGGGAAATTTCTCGTCGTAAATATCGTCGGAAGGGGCGACGGGGGTAGAGAGAAATTAAATAACCCACGTTTTTTTTGCGGGGAATTCAGAATTCTGGAGAAACAATAATCTCTCGACATTTTTTCGAGATTTATATCTTGTCCTTCAACTCAGCTCTCGGCGGTAATCGCAATTACTAATGTAATCTTATTTGTTTCTTTGTCCCTCATGACTTTATCTCTTTGTGGTGCTGGTTCTGTATCGGAAGAAGGTAAAATTGTACTCGCTAATTAGTTTTGTCGACTTGCATGACGATTATCTGATCTAATTAATCACCCGATGAGGAAATGTTGTATTTCCAATGTTTGCTTTTTCTCATTAACAATTTTTATTCAACGTCTGTCGCCATTGGGACAATCTTCTGTCGCTTAATCTTAACTTTTCTCTTTCAACCAAACTCACAGGAATATATTCTATTAATTTATTAATACACTTTATTATTTTGGGGAGCCTCCTTTCTTTGCACATTTATTAACAATAATTCGTTATGACATGTTGCCAAGTGATTTCGCAGTTTTATCACCTTCAATTTTATTCCTAGACGATAAATAACTGGTATAGATGATTAATATGAATTAATGGATTGATTTTTGTTCTTTAGGAGGCTTCGAATCCACCAAAAACCGGTGGCAATCAACTTAAGGCGTCTGAACCAGCGAGAAAGCCACCAAATTGGCTAGCAAGATGTTCTATACTTTGACCCATCACCATCAAATCTGCACTGTCTACCCTTTACAATCGTAAAAAAATTTTTTACACATCACCATCGACAATCGATACAAAAATTGCGTCATAACCGAATGTTTATCGATGCATAACTAGAATTCAACGGAAATCCATGTGAAAAAAAGCCCACAAAAACATCTCGACGAGATTTGATTTTACTTCAACAAATTTATTTTAAAAATAACAAAGTGACAAAAAACAAACAAACAATTTTCATTGGTTGAATTATTATTTTCGGAATTAAGATCAAGGTAATTAACGGAAAGACGGCCGGGGGGAGATGGTCGCCGTCGATCCAATCCACTCTTGCACAGTAATCTTTTTATTAATCTAGCTGTTAATTATGTATTTGCATTATAATGGTAATGAGGTCAATAATTAATGACGGTGGGATGAATTTAGGCGTTCATTCGATAGTACAATCATGACTGCGGCAGTTTTAATCGATTGACTACGTTATTTCGAGGGGAATTCACTGATAAAGGGCGAATGAATTTTACGCAATTAATTCTTCCTTTGCGATTTGATCGATATCACTCTATTGTAGGAGATTCAGCTGGGAGTGGGCAAGTGTTGATATTTCTGGGGCATCTGATTTGAGGGAAAATATTTGTGATTTTTTTAATACAAAATGAGGTGATTATTATTGCCGAGATCCTAACGCAATTGAAATGAGTAAAGTTCAACGAATCAATTGAAATACTGAAACTACTAGATTTTTTAAAACTGTCAATTAATTTCAATTATTTTCTTAATTATGCCCTCATTTGACGAGAAAATGGCGTCAAATGTTTTTTACATTTTCCTCAGTTCTAACGGTTTCC
>JAPYZN010001734.1:0-14204 GCA_030522865.1 Psyttalia lounsburyi | reverse complement strand
ATACTTGGCATGTAGAGAATAATTTAAGGCCGGGATTTTTCTCCTTATGTTCATAATAAAACCGAAACTAGCTTTTTCACTACGAAAATAAAGCGACAATGATAATTGTGATGCTCGAAGAATCTCACACGAGACAAAAATACCTTTCTTTCATGTTTAATAATATTTGATAATGTTTACTTTTTGTAACCACATTGCATTTTGCTAATGAGTGATTTGTCCATTGAATTTGGCTCATTGTTCACGGGTTCATTCGATGATTCCAGGGTAATTTAATACCTGAATATTGGCATTTGTTTCATAAACTCCGTCACGCGAAACGACGACTATTATAATACATTTTATATTAATCCTATTAACGTCTGTGTTGATCATTACCTCATTTGTGTGTGTGTGTGATATTGGGGCATTTTGTTTGTGGGATATTGGAGGCTTCAGCTTGGGTGAGACAAGTGGAGGACATCTTTGTGCAGAGTTCCGTGAGCTTCTCCTCAATCTCTGGATTCATTTGGAATTTATCAGAGAGTTCAGTCAATACTGCTTCGGTCTGTGAAAAAAATCATTGCCAGAACGCCCGTTAAAATTGTTCACTTTCATTCCCTCATTATTTTATTAATTGCTTGATTATCTCTGTAATACGATAAAACACTTTTTGTACCGAACTTCAAGTCCAATTAAATGTTTTTTTTTATTTTATTTTTTTTGGCTTTTGTGGCATTTATTTTGGACGAATTCAGTGAGAGTTCAGGACTCACGTGGGGTATAACGGGGGGAGACTTCGTTGGCTGTAGCATCTCCATCACCATCAGCTGATCCTTGAGCTCCTGTATCTCCTTCTTATCCCTCTGGGTGTTCATGAAAACAACTCGACAGACGTTTTCAATCCTCCCATTAATTTTCACGAGATCTTGAAACGAAGTGAACAGCTGATTCTGCTCTTCCTTCAATTTCTCAACATTACTAAAATGAACAATTGACTTAAACAATTAATTCATTAATGGAAACGATGGATGTACTCACGGATTTATGGATTAATCGGTTGGAAAGAATGTCTGAGTTCGAGTCCCTCGAAAATTGTCCTGGAAATAATTTTTACCTCTTGATGACTGGTTGGAGAATGGAGACCTGCTGCTTCAGATCCTCGACGCTCCCCTCGATCTGCTTCTCCCTCAGAGTTCCCTCCTGGAGCTTCGCCTCCAGGTTCTCATTCCTCCTCTTCAGTTCCAGATTCTCCAACTTTAATTTCCTCGCCTGATCCATCAAGAAAGCTCTCTCAGTCTGCGCGGTATTCCAGTTGATCTCCAGCCGAGCCCTCTCCGTCTGTCCCCTGATCTTGTCGTCCTCCAGGCGTCGAATCACCTCCACCGCGGACTGCACCTCCTGCAGCATCTGCTTAGACCTTCGTTTCTCATTGTCGACGAGAATTTGCAGCTGGACGTTGCGATTTTCAGCTTCGAACAACTGCTCGCGGGACTTGTCAAGTGTCTCCTGTTGTTCAATAACATTAATCTATTGTTTATCGGATAATTAATCGATATATCTAATAATTCCCTTGATATTTACGGTTTTGAGCTGGAGTTCAGTCAGTATTTCACGCAATTTCTTCTCAAATTCGGTGACTTCTTGCAATTTTTCACTGCACAAATTCGACATTTTTGTTTGTTCATCTGGACCAATAAAAATGGGTGTGGAGAGAGGGGGCGGGAGAAACGAGGAATTTTAAATTGAAAAAAAAAAATGGGAACTAATGGACAAGACTGAAAACAAATCAACCACCCCTTAATCAAATCTTAATTTATATTTAATAATTATATCGACTAAAAGTCCATATTATCCACCTGGTACAAAAATTCATGATTTCACAATTTTCATATACAATCCACAATTCATTAATTCATATGTACAATAAATTCTGTCAATGGCTGTCCATGAATTGAATGTCCGACAGGAGTAGTACAGTATTGGGCAGGGGTCGGGGCTGTGGGCTGAGAACAGTGATGGTTTGCCTCTCGACATCGACATTCGTCCTTCAAGAAACAACGACAAGATCATTAATTATTACAATTAATCAGTGACGACAATACTTGAAAATAATTCACCAGATGCAATAGCAGTCCCAGAACACTTACACACAGACAAATCCAGCGACATTAGTCTGGACTACATCGTCCTCGGGAGAGTCAGCAAACGAAACTGACAGCAGGTGATGCAGTAAATTCGGCCCCGGCGTCACCGCGACGAGCTTCGTGAGATTATCCTCAGCTTTCATGCCGAGGGGCATGCAGGATGCAGGCAGGACAGGTGCTCCAATCTTGTAAATTCTGGCTTCACTCCACTTGACCTCGAAGCTGTGAGGATAGAGGGGGGTTTTCGAGCCGTAGAAGTACTCCCTGACCCTCTGGTCCCTGGACTCACTCCTCATCGTCTGTGTCCTCTCGACGACGCCTCCACTCTTGGGGAGAAAGACAACTTTGACGAATTCTGGCATTCCCCGGACGAGTTCGTTGTACAGCCTCTCCTGGTCTAGCACCAAAATGGCGTCGACCTCGAAGGCCTGGGCAGCGTGAGTGAGTAGCTTGTAGCCTCCTCCCTTGACCCATCCACACGTGTTGATGACAATTCCAGAGACCTTGGCCTTTTTATTGGCCTGAAGTCTGTCGGAGCAGACTTCGGCCAATCTCGTCACCAGAAGATTGTAAAGAGCAATGTTAATGCTTGGGCTTTTGTGACCAAAGTGGAAGACCAGGGGCGCCTGCTGGGAGAAACCCTCGACGACATTCGAGGGCCTCTCCACGAGGAGCGCCCCCAGGGTTCCTGGCACTGCAATGTGACCCTGGCCCACGTCCAAGTCCACGAAAATCGGGCGTCTTCCCATTCGTACTGCGTAATTCAAGAGAACCCGGGAGAGGGTTGACTTCCCCACGTCGGAGGGACCCACGATCATCGTTATTGGGCCCCTCGAGTCCTTCTTCTCGGCCACATCTCGCATTCGCTCCATGGCTGCGTGACAGTTGAGGTAGATACCCATTGGAGTCTCTTTGGCGATGTAGCTCACGTCGGTTTTACCACTCACTTCCAGGCTGCAACCTTGCCAGGTGAACACTGCCACTTTGGCACCAAAGCCGAACTCGTATTTCTTGTTTTTCACGAGCTCGGTACCGAATACCTCGGCTAGTCCTAATTTTAGCTGGATAACGTGGGGGAGGAAACAGACTATTTATTTGGAAATTGATACCTTTGATTGCAGTGGCCAGTGAATAGATTTTCACTTTTCAATGGAAATATTAATGAAAGCTAGCAATTCTCGTCAATCTACTTCTACAGATATCATCACGCTTATCAAGCATCCAAATCAAAGAATTTTCTTTGTTCTAGATGCATTGCCAATGCACTAATTAAACTAGAACATTGCTTATTAGTAGTTTTTCTTATTTTCTTCGACAATATGAAAATGAATTTTTTGTTTACCTCAAGTGTCACCTTGTCATTTTTACTCTCCACCTCGAACCGCAATTCGCAGTCAGGATCGAGCTTAAATTCCTGGACCGCAGGTGATTCATTCGTCATAACTTCAACCTCAATTAATACTGAAGCTCTTGATTAACACTTCCACCCTTCTAACTCTAAAAAAAAATTTGGAAAAAAATAAACAAAAATATTCACATGCAGTTGATTCCAACCTCAAAATCGGTCGTGTCGGAGGCTCTGGAAAATCCACTCCAGTCGAAGCCATTCGAGGAGAAATGGCGCTAGGGTCGTTTTCTAGCTCAAGTCATGCGCAAGAGCTGAAGATTTCTCCAATCACTTCATTGTTATGTCTGATATTACTTTGAAAGTTTTAACGTACCCGGAGTCAACTGTCGCTTTTCTCCTCCAATTCTGTGACATCAAAAATAAATGTTCCGCAATGCTCCTGAAGTCATGAAGAGCCAGTGATTGTATTTAGAAGTGATTTCAAGTAATCAAAATGGTGCATTGGACAAAAGTGATATCGGGTTTTGATGCTGAGGATGAAACGATTAATTTTGGAGCTCGTGCTGTTGCAGAGCAGGATGGAGCCATCTACGAGACCTGGACGAGAGCGACGATCCAGTGTGACAGTCCAGAGGAGCTCCAGCGAGATCCCCAGGGCCATGAAAAATCCCCATCTCCCCCAATAGTACAAGCCTCTTTTCACCACGCGTTCCTCTGCATCTCAGTCGACAACTCCCTGACCATCTTCGCGGACGAGTCCTGTCAGGAGATCCTTACCAGTATCGGTTTCGACTCTCCAGTGACTGCCTACTGCCTCTCCTCAACCGATCTCCTCTTCGCAGCCATCGACCCAGGTCTCATCCACTGCTTCAACTTGTCCCGGGGTTCGCAGCAGCTCTTCAGCGTCGATCTGGACAGCTACGACTGTGGCAACGTGATTCACCTGTCCCTGGAGGAGGAGGAAGAGGAAGAAGAGGAGGAGGCCTCAATATCCCTCACCATCGTCACCTCATCAGGAAAAATCCTGAAAATTCCCACGATAAACCCCTCAATCGAGTCCTCCATTGATCCCCAGACAGCCAACATCTCCATCTTGACGACCATCTCCCCAATTTTCTCCGCGTCCGACATCTCCACCTCTCCCTCCTCAAAATCTCTCGTCACACTGGGGGAAGAGGTCTTCCTCTACCCCAGTAACCTCTCGTGTCCACTCAAGTCGAGTCCCTACGGCTACAAAAAGGCCCAGCACTTCAACAACTACTCAGCAATGATTTGCCTGACAACTGAGGGATCTCTCTCCCTCATCTGCAAGCGGACTCTGCTCTCAATGAAAATTCTCACCGGATCTGTCGAGGATTTCGTGACAATTCCAGAGAAGACTGATGATCATCACATGCTGGTGCTCATGAAAGCCGAGCCCTCGGCGGATACGACGTCCCTTCATCTCATGAGCTTCCCGGACTGTCAGGTCAAGTTCTCGATGACTGTCCCCAAGGACTGTTACCTAGTGTCCCTGAATCAACTCGTGGACCATCTAATCTTCTTGGAGGGTGTCAGAAATTCCCACGGCGTCATCGACACCATCAGGATCAAGGCAATCGAGGAGAGTGCCCCAGACTTTCGACTCCAGCGGCTCCTGAAGAGACAAAAATTCTCCGAGGCCCGGGAATTGGCCAAGAAATTCGGCCTGAATGAGGAGACTGTCTTCCATGCAGAAGCGAGAATGCTGATGGACAGACTCCAGCCCTCAATCCACACCCAGGAGTTTGTGAATGTCGAGGTCTTCCTGGAGACCCTGGATAAGATCAAAGACGTCGAGTTTATCTACGAATGCTGCAAGAACGCGCTCACGAGGGACTCCAAAGAAACCAGAAGACTAATTGTCTACGCCAGGAGGAGAATTGTGGAGTTTATGGACTCCACCGCGGGAAATAGCCCTCCGGCGCACGAGGTGCTTACAAAACTCCTGAGTCAGGTGAGTGAGACCTTGAGAAAATTGGAGACCTTCGAAATAATTCACGCGGGACGGCGCCCCTTCAAAGAAGCCTCTCCAGAGGAGAATATCGAAGAGTGGAACAGATTCTCAAAGTCAAATCTCCTCGAGGAGTGCATGAGGCACCTCTCCCTGGGGGAGATGGACTCAGCAGCCCTCATCTGGATCAGGCACACTTCCTCAATCTCTCCTCAGGTGTCCAACTCAAGTGCCTGCCTGCTCCACCTACTGGAGTCAATTCCAGAGAGTCTGGAGCCCTCGAGCTTATGGCCCTGGCTTCGTCACTTCGTTCCCTCAGTCACAGCTCTCATCCCCACGAGCCTCCCCATCATTCTCCAGTGGTCCCTCAAGAAAACCAGATCCTTAGAGATTTATTATCGCGACTCCTGGCCCAGCATTGGCTTGGACTTTGCCAATGGGCTCATCTCGACGCTCCAGTTCGAGGAGTACAACAGCTGTTTTGAATTTCATCAGCAGTACGCCACAAAAAATTCACAACTTCAGAAGCTGCAGCAGCTCATCCAGGCGATGTCTGACTTGCTGGATCTCAAGACTAGATACAAGATCTCAATTCCATTGGGAGTGTACCTGGGGGATCCAACAGAAGTCATTCATCTTCTTCTGAACAAAATTCACATTCATGAAATCTCCTCTCTGATGAATAATTTTCTCCAGCAATACATGCTCAATCACTCCCTGAAGAATGATCAGGTCCTGTCACTGTACGTACTTAAGACCCTGAAGATGTCCAAGGGCTGGTGGATGTGGGAAAAAGCCCCCTGGGACAAGAGACTGTCCGCCATTATTGGCCATCTCCATAACATTCAGAATCGACTTCAGTTGACTCTCGAAGTCCTCAAGAAGGCGCCTGTTCCTTGGTCCTCAGCAGTTTCCTCTCTCGCCGAGGAGAGCTACAGGTGGGATCATCCCTTGGTGGGCCAGATTAGAATAGAGTCCAGTTCTGTGGCTGTTAAATTAATCATGAAGAAGTATGGGTTTGCCCACGTCGGGCTGTCTCCCAATCTCTATCAGAGGATCATCAAGGAGGATCGGGAGAGTATGATCGATGACCTCTTGGAGTTGACGAAAAACGAGCACAAGATCAAGCGAAAGAAGATCTTGGGGGCGTGTGTGAGTCATCATCTGAGAACTGGAGATCTTGACAGAGTCATGAAGATCCTGGGGGGACTGGAGGAGGAGATCGTCGACTTTTGCTGCAAGCAGATCGTCAATGATCTCCAGGGGAGGCTCAACAACTTCAGAGACTTCAAGGATGACTCTCTAGTGCACTACATCGAGATCCTCGGCTCTATCACTGGATTATTATCAAGGAAAGACAATGACACACTCAGGATTATTCCTCATCTGAGGTCTATATACTTCTTGAAGACTGAATTCAACATCTCCATTAACATTCGCGATTACCTGGACAATAAAAAACAAATCTTGTTGGAGTACATTTCCATGAATTTAATCGAGAATGAGGACTTGACGAGTGAGAATATCCTGAAGAATTTGGAACGAGTGTCGTATCTCCTGAATCTCCCAAAATTGACAGGAATTTATGAGTATTATGAGGCGACAAAGAACGTCAAAATCATCCAAGAGTTCCTGGTCAATCGTTTGAGTACTTGGCAAGTCCTCACCGCTGAGGAGTGTCATTTCTCCTTGAGGATGATGTACCAGTTGATGCTGGAGTGGCAGGACGACTCCACCTTGGCAAAATCCTTGAAGAGTTTGGTCTCTAGGATTGTCATGAGCTGCTCAACAGAGACACTTGCTCACGTTCTCGACTGTTCAATTAAAATTCACGCTTACAACGAAGCCGTGAGTCACGCCATCGCGCTCCAGGAGTCGCCCCTCTATCCGATCTACAAGGACGCCTCGATTTCCTCGGGGGAGGTTCTCGTGCCCTACATCAATGACCTCTTCACCCTGTCAGCTTATTGTGAGAACAATTCAAGTGATAGCCATTCAGATGGGGAGATCGATCTTCTCAGGAGGAGTCTTCCACTGAGGACTCGAGGGCTCATGAACGAGCACCACGACTTCGCCGTGCTTAAGATCCTGACGTCGACGTACCTGAAGATATCATCACTGCAACCGAGACACGAGGAGATATTTTCTGAGATGAAATCAATCATCAACGCCTGCAACTCAATGATGCTGAAGAAGGTAATTGACTCTATGGTCTTCGATCTTCACCTGGGCCTGTCCTGCCTGTTCACCCTGAGTCGAGGGGATTCGTTAAAACTCCTGGAGCACTGTGGCCAGCTATACGAGTCAGACCAGCGAAGGGATCGAGTGATAAAAGAGCTCAGTTACGAGTACTTCAGGCTGACCAGAAATTACTCCCAGATGGAGAGCCTCAAGTCCTCAATGCTGTTGCATCACTGGGCAAAGAGGCTCGCCCGGACTTGTGGTGTGCCCTATCGAGAGGTCCTCATGAGCAGCAATATGGACAAGCGGAACATCCTCAAACGGATCATGATGTCCAAGAGAGCTGAAACCCTGGATCTCCTCAGAGACTTCTGCTCCAACTTTGGCTTCATCTTCACCGACTGTTGTCTCAGTTATCTAGAGATTCTCCTCACGACCTGGGAGCCCGAGTTCAAGGTGAGCTCTCAGGAGGCCCCACGACACGTGAAGATCAATGAGAATCAGGTGAAGGAGCTGCTGGTCGAGTGCAAGAGAGTTTCCGCCGAGATACAAGACAAAACTGCCATGAAGAAATACCTGGTGGAGGCCCTGACGACTCCCTCCTTCAATATTTACCATTACGAGGTATTCCTCACAGCCTTGGAGATTGCTGAAATGAACGATAAGATCGACTGGATGAGCCATCTCTGCTTTCTCCAGAACTACACGAGAATTGGAAAGCCTACGGAGGTGGAGATTGACGCCTGGTTGAAGTGGTGTCAGGAGCCCCAGCTGCCACCCATTGCCAAGTGGAGGTTACCCTTCTTCCCCCGGGTCGACTTCAAGATCATAGTTCCTGAGCTCAACCTCAAGACGTACGAGAAGTGGTTGAGCATAGCTCCTGTCCTCAGCCTTTCCATTCCGAACATTTGCACTTTAGCTGTAAGGAATTCGACAAGTGACGCTTGGGAGGCCTCCAGGGGGCTATGCAATACGTGGTCGATCAATTCGAGGAACTCCAGCCTCTTGAAGGACATCAAGAAGTGCCTGGAGTGCATGAGTGGAGTTGACAGGTTAACCTATGGCACAGCCTCCTTGTATTATGTTGTTAATCATACGCCTCCTGGGGCTGATCTCGTGGCAGCTGCCAAGGAGTGCTTCTTGTACATGGAGCAGTGGAAGGAGATGTGTGGGGATGAGGCGGATCCGGCGAACAAGTTCCCCAGGATCAAGGAGAAGTATGTGATCAACACCACCAAACATATTCTCCACTCTCATGGACTGGGGATGACAAGGTAATTTTTCTTGTTCCTGTTATTGTTTATGCAATTATTCACTCATTTATGTTGTTCTCTCAATATTAATGATTCCCTCAAGCACTGATAACTCTGATGATTTCCTCCAGATACTTAAATCTCTCCGACCGTCCGGAAGAGCTGATAATCTCGCTCTACAAAGACGACTCGATCCCCCAGCGTTACAGACGCCCCACCAGACACCGTCCGGACATAAATTCTGCGGTCGACGCCCTCGAGGAGGTCCTCCCCGTGAACCTCCACAAGATCCGAGGCGACCTCCTGAACGACTGGCTGCAGCCGGAGTCCTGCAGCTCGGACTCGAAGAACGACAGCATCACTGCAGTCTTCAGGGAGGAGACGATCCCCAACGAGTCAGACACCTTCAGGACTGACGACAATCTCTTGAGAGCGTGTTACGTCGCCGCGGGTAAGCCCGAGTTCATCCACTACCTGGTGCACATATCCTTCGACGAGAAGGAGAACTACAACGCTGGCGTCAAGTTCCGAGCTCTGAGGGTCATTCAGTCGTTGACGGACGAAAGTACTCTCCAGAGTTATACGAAAATCGATGCTGGCCAGTTCCACCGGCACATGAAGAGTCTCCAGTACCTGACGGAACTCCAGAGGCTGGGAATTGGCTACAGTGTCAATGGCTTCGAGAGCTGCTCCAAACAGAAGCTCGTCCAGGTTCTGGTGAACAGTCAGTTCGGGGTGGCAAGGGCCCTCGGTCTGATTCCCCAGATCTTCCTGGACTTTGGTCTTGAGGACTTGGACGTTCTGGACGTCGCCCTGGGGAGAATGGTGAGGCTCGGCATGGTGAGGGAGCTCAAGAGGAGTCTGATGATGCTCTCGGGGGTCGATCGGCTGGTCAACTATCCTGGGTATACTGCGGCCTGGCAGTCTGTCATTTCGGATGGGTTTACCAGGCTCGAGGCCGGGGCTGGGAAGGGCCTGGAGGAGTGCATCGAAGCTCTGAGGATGCTTCATGCCTGCCCCGTGGTGGATAGGCTTGAGTTTGGCGAGGTTGTCGGGGAGTGTCTCAAGGCAGGGCAGATGCAGTTCGCTGGGGCACTGCTGCAGTTCCTGGGAGAGGTCGAGAGGGTCAAGGTGGTGGACTGCATTCTGAGGGAGGGTGAGGTCGAGAGGGTCATTGGTGGGCTCAGGGAATTGGGGGACAAGGGCGTCCTGGGGATCGCGCAATCTGTGATGATGCTGGAGAGAGCGAGAGCCGGGATTTCTAATGACAGCTGAACATATACCACAGGATCAACAGATCATTCAGAAGGCACTCTCTCGTGGACTCTAATTTTATAAGATCATATTTGTACATTCTTTTTATCCACAACAATTTAATTATTCCATTTTAGCGTCGTTGATAGGAGGACAACCCCAGGTTTATGACATCTTAATATTCCATTACTGCTGCATCCTCAAATAATTGAGGCATTTATTGTAACTGAGAGTTGTAAGACTCCTGTGTATTTGTACAGACATATTTACAAGGAAATAAAACAAAAAAGTTCTACTTTTATTAATCAGCTGACTCGATTTTGTATGAACCTACGTAGTCGTCTACTACCAGATTCTTCTCCCGCAGTATCTTTAACTTGATCGAATCGACGTTGGGCGTCGCACTGAGAATCGTGAATCGATGCACGATTGTGAATTTGGGGTTCTTGGGGCTGGGGCCGACGATGAAGTCTATGGTGTCGTCGATATTCACCTGATAAATAAAGAATTATGAAGCTCGTGTATTGTCATAATCGAAGCGAAGCAACTGATACGTTCAC
The DNA here is from genome assembly GCA_030522865.1 of Psyttalia lounsburyi. Lineage (NCBI taxonomy): Eukaryota > Metazoa > Arthropoda > Insecta > Hymenoptera > Braconidae > Psyttalia > Psyttalia lounsburyi. Next base: position 3,510 of record JAPYZN010001734.1, on the reverse strand, counting down.
TCACTTGATATCCTTTCTTCAGGATCTTTTCATTGTTCACCCGAATTTTACTCTCGTAAAGGGCTACGTCTGCTTTGCTGAAAGGAACATAATCGACACGATAAAGTTGTACAATGAATCATTGAGTCCAGATGCATTGAATTAATTAATTCCTTAGTGGAACAGTGATTACTGAGATCATGACGTACTTTCTCCCAAGTCCAAGTGCAGCTTTGACAACAGCATCGATTCTCATCGAGGCTGTATTCGGAGTAATTATTTTATTATGTTTTCCGTGAGCTAACAACTGCACTTCTTCATCCTCCTCGTCGTCTTCGTCCTGACTTTGACTCTAATTGTCATTCCCCCGAGGAAACAAATAAAAGAAGAAAATTAGGTTCTTCTCAATTTTTTTTCATTGGAATTATCTCGCGTCTTGCTCCGTCAATTACTGATTTAATTAATTGCATAATACCTGTTTACTTTTGCCATACTTCCATCTTCTGGGGAAGCCGTCTAGGTTATGATGAACGTCCAAAAAACCTCTCGATGTATTATAGAATATTTTACTGTCATCTTTTGCGAAGAACTCAGGCAGAACTCCACAGACTGTCCGGACATTTGTTATTAATTTTTGACGCTCCAGATGAGGGAAACAACGTAGGCACACACGGAATGCCATCGTCCTTGTCATTACAAATATTATTCTCCACCTCCGACGCCCAATCAACAATATTTCTCACGAGAGAACACCTGCTGCCCTCTGCTAGCTTCAGCTGGCAGCCATGACGGTTATCGACTGCCAACTTCGGACCCGTCTTTACCGACAGCCGCGACATTATCAGACGGGATTCTCTGCAACTGTTTCGTGTACAGTGGCGCCATGAGACCGTCCCCAAGTCGATGGACAGCCGATAGTCTCCTGCAGTGTGTACCCCCCGTACACCTCCAAACTCCAATAATTATTTTTATTCCATCAAAATAAAAAACATTCCCCCTCTAAACACCCCCAAAATTCCGCGTGCAGTACTAGAAGCCACCCCCCGAGTGCAACAATGGGAGTACCGGCATTTTTCCGGTGGCTGAGCCGTAAATACCCTTCGGTGATAGTCGAGTGCATCGAGCAAAAGGTGAGTATCTAGGTTATGTCTCCCAGGCTTCTCGCGACCTCCAAACAAACCCAAACATCTTTACATCAAGCTAATGCAGTTGACAATCAACAAATTCCTCACTCCAAGCATTTCCCTTCTCCGAGGACGTCCTCAGACTTGTAAAACCTCTCCATTGGCTCGATTAATCCCTCGAGTGAGAGGGGCACAAGCACTCCAATAAATTGCGTCAATCAATCAATCAATCGATCGCTTTGGCTACCACCAATCGCCTCCAGACGCGACTCGCCAACTGGAGCCAAATAAAACAATGACAATGCGAAGAATCCTCCATTGTCAACATCTCCACCTCCAGACATATCTAAAACAAGAGCTGTACCTCACACTTGGCGCGTATCCCCCACTTACCAAACCAGATGATACTTTTGTTTAATGACCAAACCATATCCTGTCTTCCTCCACTTGCGGAAACATCTGGTGTATTTTCTCCGAAGCTTCGATTCCCCAACAATCGTTGTCCTGGATTATTTTTAATTTCTGAAAAACCTCTTCACTCCTCTCCCCAGAAAACATCAATCGATGGAGTGGCGGTCCCCATAAATTCATCAGAACCAAACCCCAACGGTGTCGAGTTCGACAATCTATACCTGGACATGAACGGTATAATCCACCCCTGCACCCACCCGGAGGACAAGCCGGCCCCAAAGACCGAGGACGAGATGATGGAGGCGATTTTCGAGTGCATAGACCGATTGATCGCGATAGTAAGACCCCGAAAGGTCCTCTACATGGCAATTGACGGTGTGGCGCCGCGAGCAAAAATGAATCAGCAGCGGTCGCGCAGATTCCGCGCCTCCAAGGAGACCTCCGAGAAGATATTCGAGATGAATCGAATTCGATCTGAGCTACAGGCGAAGGGAGCCTACTTGCCCCCAGAGAAGCCAAAAGAGGAGCACTTCGACTCGAATTGCATCACTCCAGGCACTCCATTCATGGCCAGACTGTCCGCCTGCCTTCACTACTACATTCACGAGAGATTGAACAATGATCCTGGCTGGCAGGGGATCAAGGTCATCCTGAGTGACGCCAATGTCCCGGGAGAGGGTGAGCACAAGATCATGGACTTTATTCGTCGCCAGCGCGCCCAGCCCGACCACGACCCCAACACTCAGCATGTCCTCTGCGGTGCAGACGCTGACCTGATAATGCTGGGTTTGGCGACTCACGAGCCCAATTTCACCATCATCAGGGAGGAATTCAAGCCGAACAAGCCGAGGCCCTGCGACATCTGTGGCCAGCTGGGGCACGAGATGAAGGACTGCACTGGAGCTGAGCCGGACGCCAACAAGGACGAAGTGGCTTTTGGAAGTGAGTGCCAGTTCATTTTCGTTCGTCTGAATGTCCTGAGGGAGTACCTGGAGCGGGAGCTGCACATGCCCAATCTCCCATTCAAGTACGACTTCGAGAGGGCCATTGACGACTGGGTCTTCATGTGTTTCTTCGTGGGCAATGATTTTCTACCCCACTTGCCCTCGCTGGAGATCCGGGAGGGCGCCATCGACAGATTAGTCAATCTCTACAAGAAGACTGTTTATAAAACAGGGGGTTTCCTTACCGACAGCGGCGACGTCAACCTCGACCGGGTTCAGCTGATTCTCTCCGATCTTGGGGATATGGAGGACGAGATTTTCAAGAAGCGCCAGCAGAATGAGATCGCTTTCAAGCAGAGGGAGAAGAACAAGAAGCGGAGGATGGATGCCATCAGCAATTTCAAACCCAAGTGGATACCCACCGGCCAGTTTGCCCCTAAGGCTATCGGTGGGGATGTGAAGCCCGTGCAGAATGCCAGGCATGAGGCCTATCAGATGAGGATGATGGGGAGGAATTTCTCGACTAGTGCTGCTGAACGCAAACTCCAGGGCGCCGATGCTGGACGTGCTCTTGAGGCAATGCTTGTGCCCGAGGGCGCCAATAGGGGCGTCAAGAGGAAGAGTGAGGGGGCCGAGGAGGAGGTCGATGAACAGGCTCACGATGAGGTCAGACTGTGGGAGGATGGATTCAAGGATCGCTATTACGAGTCCAAGTTCGATGTGTCCATTGATAATTTGGAGTTCAGGTGAGTTTCGTGCGCTCTTTTTTCTAGAATTGTCGAACTTGATTCTTCTGGCTGGATTTTTATCTTCGCTGGGGCATCCTTTTCTTTATAAACTTATCAGATTATTTGCTGGACTGCTGGTGATGTAGGAAATTTTAATCGACATTTTCAGGAACAATGTTGCTCTTCAATATGTTCGGGGCCTCTGCTGGGTTTTGAGATACTACTATCAAGGATGTGCCTCATGGAAATGGTACTTTCCTTATCACTATGCACCTTTTGCCAGTGATTTCATCAACATCGGGGGTCTATCCACGGAATTTGAAA
>JAPYZN010001733.1:0-18732 GCA_030522865.1 Psyttalia lounsburyi | reverse complement strand
AGGTGGCGAGTGTTCTCTATTTTTTTGAGCCCCATTCAACCCGTCCCATGCGTTGGTGAGAAGGTACACTAATTTTTGGGATATTTTTCTCTCCGTGTTCAGCACCAAAAACTTGAAAGAAAAATTCTATAAAAAATTTTTCTAAAGACCTTCCACTAAGAGCCATTCCTAAACTAATATCCAATAATTTGAAGTACTAGTGCTATTACTACTAAAACTTCTTTTGTAGCTCGTAAAATTTCCCAGGAAAATTTTCTCATAAAAAATTCTCCTAAACCCCTCCCATCCAAAGCTATTCCCAAACTAATCTCCAAATACATTTCGAACAACTCATTTGCCCCATAAAACCACCGTCGTCCTTGATTAAAAATAATAAAATTCCCTTAAAAAAATCATAACCCCATTCCGCCAAAAACATTTCAAATAATAAACCAGCAATGACCCTCAATTTTCCTTATTTCCTGATGAAATTTCTCTCAAGGATTCTCGAGCGTCGGCAAAAATTCCAAAAGTCGACACTCAACGCGGCGTTATCATTCCAAGTGCACTCGAGGGCGTGAAAAAAAATCCAAGCCAATATTCGGATGAATTTTTAATAAAGGAAAGTGCCTCTTGGACGAAACTTGGCCCTCTCCAGCCCTTTCACTCTATTTATCATTTTTTTTCATCCGTTTCCACTTCACCTTAGGCTGGGGCGAATTTTCCTTGAGCGTATGAGTGTGTCAGGATTGTACAAAGCTTGCTGAGGTGTATGGGTGCACAATGTGCTTGTCCATTCCAATGCAAATGAAGTGGGCGACATGAGGAAGGTACGTCGGAAGGCGGGATTGAATGAAGAGGAGGAAGAGGGTGAGGGCGTCTGGGGCTTCCCTCGGATTCTCCCCATTAGCTACGAATTGCATCCGATATGAGAGACCCTGAAAAGCGCCCTGGATATATTTTGTCGCTGGATACACGAGAACTACCATTTTTTACACTGCATACGTCTTATTTCGTGTTTTCGCGTCGGATTTCGCTCCCCTTTTTTCGTTGTTTTTTTACAGCGTTTTTCCTCGTTTTTAGAGGTACACTCGTTGCAGCTGAATTCAACGGGATCTCGGTATCCTGCAATTTTCTGCTAGCAGACATTCGAGGGGAGCAGTATTTTCGGGGAAAATCTCGACAGGTTTACGGTTTTCACGGTTTTAGGGGTTTCGGAGAGAAAAAGTATTGTTTCACTACTTTCTTGTTTTTTGTTTATGAGTTGGAAAAGGTGAATTGTTTCTGTAATGTATTGACAGGATGTTATTATTCAATTTTTCCTAATGAAATCGTGTGCGTAGGAAAATATTTGGTAAATTTCAATTTCAAAATTGAACTCAATTCAAGATGAAATCATTTATGAAAACTCGTATTGAATTAAAAAATTCAGAATTATCAGATGGTTTGTATTATTATTAAAATTTTAATTGCAGGGTTCGCAAGCTCAATGTCACAATTAAATGATCACGAACTGAATTAGTCAATGAATTGAAAATTAAAGAAAATCTTCTGCCTGAATTCGAGCGGTTAACAGGAATAAAATACCTGAAAATTTTATATAAATGAATAGTTATTAAGACTGACATGTCAAAATTGTTGTAGTAATACGGGTTGGGGTTAACCATTCTAAACAGGTCTGATTAAACCCGCATCCTCTCTTCTTCATGTGTATTCTCTCCACTGCCTTTATCATTATCCCCAGATGAATAAAGTGATGGCGAATTTCCACTCGTCAATCAATACCTCATAACAGCAACTCAATTCTGGTATAACGGATGACTTCATGACCATGAGTACAGCCACGTGTGACTACAATGAACTGGGTAGCTCATTGCCCACTACACCGTCAAATAGTGAATTTCCCCAGGTCCAACGAACCGCGCCAGAGTAATCCCAAGTCCCGCCTGATTACATTATAATTGCAGATGGACGCGAATGGAGTCGACCCTAGAGGTGTGTGTATGCACACCCTCTCACTTCTCCATCCGGACCCGCCTCCCCCGCTTACCGTCTACATACGTTGCCAAAACTCGACGAATTCCCATCCCTCCCAGACATTTCTGTCGAAAATATCGGTTCCTAATGCACATTGAGAGAAAACAATTTTTTAAGCAAAGATCATTCACGTGATACAAAAAAATATTCTCTAGTCAATTAAAAATCATGAAATCAGTCAATTAAACATGGTAAAATGATAAAACCTTCGAACAAATGAATTAGTTCTTGGAGTGGGCCAAGTATTTGAACAAGATGAAATAGACTTGATTGATTTGTTATCAAAATCTCAAATATTGTCTCTTTGTGACAATTGAATAATAATTTCCTGAAGAATTTCGTGAATAATAAAATAATATAATAATTGAATTATAATAAAATAATAGAATAATAAAGTCTTTGTTTCGATGGAGAGCACACTTTTCATATGTTTATATTGCTAAAAAATATTCATCTGACGAGAATAGAACTGCACATGAAAATCAAGCTTTCATTCGAATAAAAGCATTGTCATAAATTCATTCAATTCAAATAAATCTTTTGTTCGATACAAAGAACATTTAATTATTAAAAGTTTACAATTTCACTGGTTGTGAATCCTCTAAAATTTTGACCATTCTGATTTTTTAAACAACATTTAACATCAATCATAGATTTGTCTGTTAATTAATTTTTACTATTGATAGTATTCACTCTTTGTTAAAAGAGAATGGAAAAAGAATGCCTCTTATTATTACAGTAAATGTAAATATTTTTCATGGTAATATTATACAACAGAAGTTGAGTTTTTTTATAAATCAATAGTGAAATTATTCTGTTTTTATTTCTTCCATTTCATCGTATACCGTCTTCGTTTTTTACGGCGTCTTAGAATTCTTTCATGTCAGATTTCTATATTACAGATATTATTCTCTTTTTTCCGAAGTGTTACCGCGCGGCCATCCAATTAGTGACCACGCTCAGCGTTTTTAATTGCAAATATCGCTCATTTTGGGAATAAAAAATCATGAAAAAACTCCTATTCCTTGAGAAACAGATAGGGAATGAATAACATTAAAAAAAATTGAATTATATAGTGGAATAGAGTTGTTTGTGAACAAAAATCTCTCAATCAGAAATAACAATTTAATCTATTTTGTTTCAACGATGAAATGATGAGAAGGGTTTGCAATGCCAGGAGATCCATCATATACCGGGTTTTTTCATTTGTTCGGTTTTGTATGGAATTCATGACAATAATTGCCATTACAAACGCCGAAACTGTTTTATGTGTTTTTTTTTCTGTAAATTGATATTACTACAACCATACCAATTTCTTAATTAAAAAAAAAATTTTTTTTTAATTGAAAAATGCATTCAGTTGTGCATTCTTTGATTGAAATAAGAAAAGGAAAATCATTTTCAAAAAATTTCATTGAATTTCCTATAGTTCTTGTTGGTAAAATGAAAAAAGATCAAAAAGCAACGGAATAATTACTTTTTGGGAAAAGAATATTGCATGCGAATTACCAAAAAAAAGTCATCTATCCAAACAGCCCCTCATTAAAACTTCACTAATGCCACAATTTTTAATATTTTAAATTGAAATCAATTGATTTAATTGATTGTTCTACTTCCAAAAGGGAATCAGTCAAAATGAGTGCCACCGCAAACGTCAAAAATATTTCCCCCCGTTTATCCACACTTGGATACTTCACTCATCAAACCCAACTTAGTCTTAAAAATCATTTAATGCTACAAGTGACAAAGAATTTTACAAACGGGGTAATGGTTCCGAATTGGTAGTTCCTAAAACGGTGAAGTCTCAATTCCGTGAACGGAGATAAAAACCCGCTATTCGCCTCTCCCCCGCTCAATTCTTCCTATGAAACGAACTAATGTCCGATGAAAAAAAAAAACGCAATTTTCCCCCTCACGCCGACGCTCTCCAGCTTACACGTTCAGCTATTCACCATCACACTTTTATCCCCCAACGAGTGACAGGGCAAACACCGTTCGATCATCCAGACATTTTGAACCCGTAGGAATTTTCCACATTCAGTGAGACCGTACAGGAGCGATCAATCCTCCCAGCGGGAGTGTCGATAGTCGTGGGCATTCGTATTGTGTAAGCACTGAGGCTCGATATCGACATCCACTGGCCAGAGCTTTTTTTCTTTTGCCCTCTCGGTTTTTTTTTTCAAGCTTTTTCGGCGAGTCTCTTGATCGATATACCTGATACGTCTCTCTTCACCCGAAAAATAAACAATGGAAAGATTGGGAGAAGTGGAAATGGAGAATGGTTGGAAGGTTTTTTTAATTGAAAAAGTTGATGGGGGATTAGCGTGTGCAGTGGGTGGAAAAATAACGACTGGATTTGTGCGGGGGAAAAAAAATAAAATTTCAGTTTTTACCGAAAATTTCCGGAAATTCCAAATTAAGGTCAATGATCGTGTGTTCGTACAGCTAAGGCGGCACATCATTGGTTCAGTATTTCTATCTGAGTGAGCGTGGAGATGCTTTCGGTATCAAAAAGTACAACCTCATGAGTTCTACGTAACATATTTTAATCTGGAGAATTACAATTCTTCAATAGAAAACAGACGCATTGCAAAAAATCCCTGGATTTATTGGATTTCAAATCGTCGATATTGTCAAATATTCGCCCATTAAATTTATTGTCAAAAGCGACTTGATGGAAGTCATTGTCACAGCAAATATCAAAAATCCTTTTATCTGTTCTTTTTCACAAACTGATATTTGTCAATCGAGAGAAACAAGGAAAATAAAAAATTTTATGCCATTTTTTTCGGCTCGTGTTACAACCACCCACGAGCCAAAAACACCATTACGCACACGTTGCATAATATACTATATTGAAGCATTCCTATTTCAACAAAGCAGATGCACATAAATTAATTTAGCCATTAATTTAGCCATAAAATTATCAGTTAAATGGAATCGCCCTATAGTGAACTGGAACTTTTTTTCATATCGAAGCTGAAAACTCGAGCTTTGATATTGAATTGAAATCGAGTTATTATTAATTAATGTCGTTTCATTCTACCCCACTCTCGCCTAATTAAAAGGAAACATTGAAAAGATTTGAGTAACATTTAGCGTTAGTTTAAAAAAATTACATTATGAAAGTTGAATTGGCGGTCACAAATAGAAAAGTAATTCAATTGCAGATAGTCCTCATTTGTGAAATTGGAGAAGATGAAAAAGCTTCATAAGTGAATAGACTCCTCATCTCCTGATGAAGGGAGACCTCATATAAAATGTCAAAAAATAAGTGAAACCCTAGCATTCAGGACAGCGCTTCATTAAAACTTCACTGATGCTTCCTCTTTTGGTATTTTACGAAGTGAAAATGGAGAGTGGTCAGAAGGTTTTTTAATTGAAAACGTTGATGAAGGATTAGCATGTACACTGGGAGAACACAATAAATTCAATTCACCGAGAGAAAAAAATGAAAATTCTACTTTTACTGAAAATTTAAGCGAGAGTCAAATTATTTCGTTCCATTTCCAGAATAAAAAAGGATGAAGGAGGATTTTCTGGTTCCGGCGGATTCACCATTTCCCGGAAAACTAACATTTCATACAAATTCTCGGAATGAAGTTGAAATAACTGCGTTAAGAATATCAATCATGCCATTCTCTATTCTCGGATTTAAAGTACCTACATTTGGTGGATTTTAAACGGTTAGATATAGTTGGCCGCACAATTAAGCTTGGATATTGTAACGGATTTTTCTCAATTATTTATGTTTAAATGCAAATTGATGAAAATAATTGTTATTCTTAAAGTGGCAAATATTTTCACTTGTTTTCCCCACACTTATATTTCGAAATTCGAAAGCCATGAGTTAAGGTTTTCAAAAGTATCTAATCGAAATTCTAAAAATCCTTCAGAATTCGAAAAGATCAACTTGAGTCATTGAGTTTTAATGTAAGACCTTTAAAATTCAAAAATGAGGATGTTTTTTTTCTCTTACTTCGCTATACCCAACCGAGAAAACGGATCGATATCTGATGTACCTAAATGAGTTCTATTTTTCACACCCTTAAGTGAACGAAAGAACGCGAGAAATTTCAATCTCTCCGAGACTCGTGAAAAGGACTCTCAAATTGAAAAATTGATGAAGCATGAGGGTGTGGTGATTTACCTTCAATAAGCTGATCGAGCATGGCGTAAATGTGGGAGTTGGCTTCGTCTGTCATCACCCAACCGCCAGTGGTCATCTCCAGGCGTCCCTCTTTCACCAAGCGTTTCACCACAGCCTTCTTGGTTGGATGGGCACTGAAAACCAATGGTTATCGGTATACCAAGAGTTTGTAAGATGACACCACTAAGTCATATCTATTCTCACACCCGTCATTTTCCCTCTACCTTTTGTATTACGGAATCCAAGTAGAATAACAAAATTACTGAGAGTGAGTTCGTAAAATGTTGATGCACGACGCAGTCATAAATATTCTTGAGGCGTTTATCACGTATTATGCTACTGATAACGACTTCAAGCGGGCACTCTTGCTCTCTTCCACTTCCAAATGTTTTCCATTAACCGGGGGATGAACCCATTGAAGTACCAACGATGCAATTTCTTCCGTATGTGATTAATTAAATTTGATATTTTACCAAAGAATGAATTTAAAGAAATTTAATTAGAGAAAATAACGTAAGAAACTTTTTTTACTCTAACTACTGTAATTTTTATTTTTTTTTCTATTTTTCTTTTCCTCAAATGCTCATGTTTGCGACATGTTTTCCGTGAATTTGATTGACATCAAATAAAGAGTTTTAATGGATATCAATACATTTTTTCTCGATTCAAATGATATTTTTATGTAGAAATAAATATCGTATTTCTTCATCTTATTGTTTTGGTCCGTCCCGAATCCTTTCCAAACATGCTGGGATGATTGGGGAAGATTGGCATACTAATTTACTAATCTCGTTAATATGTAATTAATTAAATTCGAAACTCAATGAAAATGTTAATTTACGTCCATAAAATCAATGGAACTTTCATAGGAAAGTCCTTTTACAAAAAGTTTTGTCCAATTTCCCGATATCTTTGTAAAGTTTTGGCGAAGAAGTTCGATTTAAAAATTTTCGACTGCTTCATTGACTAGCTTCCGCTGAAAAAGTCGAGATGCAGCCCTTCTTAACTCAATTACTTAACCTTGTACCAGGAAAATCAATTTTCAATCAAGCCTTCCATTCTCTAAGACCTCAAATAAATTTCTTCACATCTAGTGAGACAAAAAATTAATTAAAAAGTTACTGTTATATAGATTATTCTCAGAACTAAGTGAAAGATGATATAAACAACGAATTTATCTGTCATCTCGTTCCAGTAAAAAAATATTAAAAATAAACCTTACAAAAGTGATTTTCCACCAAAAAACTATTCAACTGAACAGAAAAAAAAATTAAATAATAATTTTCGTTCCATTCAACTGCCACGGATATCTCTGAATGTACGAAATTTCTACACGTCCGCAGTAGAAGCAAAAAATAGTAATTTCTTCCAAATAGAAATTGAACCCCCATGTCATCCACTCTACTAATTAAAAAACCTCAATTCCCCACTGAATAAATTCAATAAACGCCAACGACCCGCCATTCCCCTGAGGAGTAAATCCCAAACACCCCAATCTCCCAATCACTTCTAGGATTTTCATCTGGAAGGCCCAGAGGCAGCAAACTTCGACATTATCCCCAGAACTAAAAGACATCCCCTTTGTTTCACTCCTCATCCGGTGTCCATTGTCCTCCACCACAGTACCCGCATTCTTCTCTGACACTTTTGGCTCCCCTTTTCCGGCGCTGGGAAAGTGCCTCACTATGGCATCACCAACGACGTCAACCAGAGGCGCCGGGTTTCGTGCAAGAACGCGTAACCCGGCTTCCGTCATTCTCTTCATGCCCTCCCCAGCCCCTCATTCTCTTTATACTTTTGCCTTTGGTCCTATCTCGATTCACGTTCCGCAATATACCTCGTTCCACTTTAATACCCCCCTTTCTCTTTTTTACGACAATTCCATCTACGATACGGTGATGGTGCCCAAGAGAGTGAGAGATCCAACAATATCATCAATGACTCACTCCTCCCCTTGAACAAAATCCTCTTTTAACGGGAGATAAGACGCAAGCGCCTGTTGGCCATTCCAAGATTGCCCAGAACTCCCAATAGCCATTCCAGCACTCGTGATAAACTCATTTGGAAGTGATTGCAAGGTTTTAAGCGACGGGTATCTAGTTTTATTGGCTCAGGTGATATTTGTGTTGATTGGAGATGAAGTTACCTCTGCCATCTGCGAGATAGGAGGAACAGCTCGTTATAGATTGATGCCGTATTTGGCTACTACTGAAAATTTGATAGCGTTAGCAGTGAGTTCCTGACTGCATGCGTAGCAATTGTAATTCCAAAATAAATATTATCATTCACTCCTTCCCCTGGACAAAATCCTCCTTTAACGGCAGATAATACGCAAGCGTCTGTTGGCCATTCCAAGATTGTCCAGAACTCCCAATAGCTATTCCAGCACTCGTGATAAACTCATTTGGAAGTAATTGCAAGGTTTTAAGCTACGCTTATAGCTTTCTTGGGTTTGGTGATATCTGTGTTGATTGGAGATGGAGTCACCTCTTCCAGCCAAGAGATAGGAAGAACACTTCGTTACAGATTAATGTCGCATTTGGCTATCACCCGAGATTCGTCAACATTGCTAATGAAGTGGGCTTCTTGCTCCATGTGCAGCCGTCGTAAGTCACAAAAGTAGAAAATATCACTTATTACTCACTCTTTCCCCGGACAAAACGGTTCTTAATTGGAGAGAACACACAAGCATATTAAATAGGCCGAAGACTATGCTCTAGATTAATGTTGTATTCGGTTACTGCTAGTAGTGAGGTTCTGCATGGGTGTGAGCAATTGTATTTACAAAAGGAAAAGTAGTCTTGTCTACTGAAGTTGCTGACTTCTCATTCACACACCTCTGACTCAATAATTGCTGTTATCAAGATGTCCGAATAATTGATAATTAACTACAACAAAATGACAATAATCTTCTATGGTGTATTGCTGAATAGAATTTTCAAGTCGTTTAACTTTACTTAATGCGACGTTAAATCATGCAGAAGCAAACATAATTTATAAAATAATGACACCACTCTGTATCCGGATGTATTAAATCGATCGACCTAAAACTTTATAGACAAATATGACTCAATGATAAGAACCAATAGTCAACAATGTCATCAACGATTCACCCTCCAACCGAACAAAACCTTCTTTTTACGGGAGATAAAACGTAAGCGCCTTTTGGCCATTCCAAGATTGGCGAGGACTTGCAATAGCCGTTCAAGCACTCGTGATAAACTCATTTGGAAGTGATTGCGAGGTTTTAAGCGACGAGTATCGAGTTTTATTGGCTCAGGTAATGTTTGTGTTGAATGGAGTAGTTACCTTTCCCACCAGAGAGATAGGAAGGAGACTTCGCTCCAGATGAACGTCATGTTTGGCCACTGCTGGAGCTTCGTTACCATGTTATTGAGAATGGAGCGCGTCGAACTGTGAAAGTACTGCTCAAAGGTCTTCAACCAGCCGGGATCTGTATGACTGTGCGGCATCAGGATTACCTGAAATGTGAAAAGTGATTCATTTAGGGATTAGTTGAAAGAGTTTTAAAGTTTTGTTTTGATCGATGAGGTGATGCTCCTGAACTGATAATTAAGCGTACTCATACTATCTACGACTTCGCTTTAATTTTGTTACTTTACTGCACTAGAACTCAAGGAAGTAGTTCATTTCAACTTCAGCTATTCAATTAAAATTTTCGAAATTCACATAAATGCAGGAAAATGAATAGAAATTAAGCTTTAATTTTTTTGTTATTAAACCGTGAATACTCAAAAAGGGAACTGCCGAAAATCTCCTTGAAAGTGTCACTCAATAATTACTCAAATCAAAATCATGAAATTTAATTTACATAGCTTATAGCCTCACTATTTTACGTGCTCCTCACCCCTCGATTTTGGTTTCATTTCTGTTAGTAAACAATGTGGGGGCGAAGCTTCAACGTTGATACGGTAAGAACAGCCTAAAGTGTTAATTGCCTGAGACTCTGGGGAGTAGCGCCCTAATAAGCTGAGACAAAGTTGGCAACGCACGAAGGGACGAGTGAGGCAGACCCTTCCCACCGCTTCAGCATTCTTATTGGTATGCATGAGACGGGGTCGAGGCGGTACGTTCCTCTCAGCCTCAAGCCGCGTCTTCTTCATGGATTTTCGGGTGGTCCTTTAATAAACTCAGATTCTTGCGCATGACCACCTCTTGATGGTACCACGAATGTCGCGCACATGAGGGAAATGTTCAGTGACATTCGATAGACTGCAGTAACAAGAGTCTAACTAGTTTATTTTATCGTTTCTGGGTAACTAAACTTGAATCAGGGATGAAGTTGAGGATTATCATTACATGAGCAAAGGAAATATAGTTTGAGGAGCCAACATCCTTGATTTCAGTGATCTCAGAGTGAATATTCCCTAAATTTTATTTCTTTGATAGCGATTTAAACTTATTAATTGTTTTGTAAAATGAATATATATTCTTCATTTAAATCAATTTCCAAGTATAAAAAGTAGTATTCAAAAGATCTTCATTTACGAAATTACCCACGAAAATGTACCTTATCGGTTAATTTATCTAGTCTTGCGCACGACTACCTCTCGATGGTACCTTGAATGTCTCGTGGACGAAGAAGATGTTCCGGGACATTCGATAAACTGTAGCAACTAGGGGCTGGCTCTTTTATTCCAACTTTCCCGCGATAACTAAACTCGAATTACGGACGAGGTTTGAAGGTCGTTACAGTTAACCATGCGACTCCGGGGTTAAGTAGAAAACCTTTGGAGGGTTCGAAGTAGGAGGGTTACCTTTATACTGCTGTTCACAAAGTCGTGGACAAAGTCTTAACCCCTTTAATGCTCTCGTAAAATTCTACGGAGGAGGATATACTGGAGTGCAGAGGTTTGATGCTCTAATGTGGGGTTAATCCATGAAATTCCTATCAATTTGAGCATTTTGAGAGATAGAAATGGATTTTCTTTGATTGTTTGGACGACGAAATGGTTCTGAAAAGCGTGAGATTATGACGCATCTCGGGAAATATTTTTCCACTTTAATTGAATAAAGTGCAATTGGAGAAAATGAAGAAATTTATTCAAACAACTTTCGTTGAATGGTGAGGTAAGTGATATTTTGAATCCTTGAACAGTCCAAATTTGACTTGTCTTTTAATTTTTTTTGTGGGTGAAATTTCTTCTTTTGTGTAATTTCTTGAAATTTCATTGAATAATTTGTCGGCTGTTGGAAAAAAGGGAGTCTAGTCGACTCGACTTAAGTCAATTTCAAATCCACATAAAGTGGAAATTTTAGTTGGGGGTGTAATTACATTATTAAAATTTTTCCAAAGCATGAATTGGATGAATAATTATGAGCATTATGTGGGACTCCTCCGAAGCAAAAAGACCGAACTGGATGTGACAGCGTCAGCATAATTGGCTTTAGAATATCTCTTTGAAGTCTTCCAGTGTTGTCTTTATGGGATAGAATTATTTTCATTTATATTCTGTTTGAATTACTGGAGAATTTTATTCATAAAGGAGAGGAGAGAATTACATTTTTAATGAAGTTGTATCATAGTTCCACTCTAATTTTTGTTGAGGAAAAATTGATAAAAATCAATAGATATAATTGAGCCTACTTTTTTCGACGCACGAATAGGCAGAGCTTCGGTGAGTTACAGGTGAGTTTCTGGAATACCTCGTTTATTTTGAGTAGATCGATACAGCGATGTTAGCAGCTCGTGATAATAATAGATAAAACCCTCTTCAGGCTGTTTACAGATTTGGCAGCTAATAAACTGTGCAAAAATACTGAGTTACTGAACAATATGGCCTGGAGCATGAATACAATTACGCGATGAATCTAAACTTGACGGTGGCATTTTCCTATTTTCATGTAAACACTGCTGAACCTCGAGGTTTACTCCCTCTGGATATTGTAACCGTCTCAAGTTCACGTAAATTGATTGTTCAATTTGCTTGAAGAAAGGAGAAATGAGGGAATTCCATGGGATAATAAATCCGAAAGTTTCTTCGTGAATGAAGAAAAGGAGGGAGTAAAGAATTCGGTACAATATATCTAGTCAAATTCCTCGGCTATATTGCAGGAGAAAAAGTGAAATGATAAAATTTATAATTTTATTAACGGTTTCTCATATGAAGGATTGATTGTCAATGGGATTAACCATTTTCATCATGTGCGTAAATTAATTTGGGACTATGCTTCTTCGATTTCTATATTTTGTGTAGATTTTAAACATTTTCTTCAGATTTATTTATTATTATTTTTCCTTACAACTTATTGGTGGCGCAACAAAATAATTTTCAAAATAGATAAAAGCTATTTTTCTGAGCTTTTTAATGAAATATTTTCCAGTTTTGTCCAATAGAAATAAGGGCCAAAATGTGAAGAAAGATTGATAATTGCTGAAAATACAAAGCAACCGAGGGAGTCTTGAATTCATTGACAGACATGAAAAAAGGTGGTCCAGATAATGAGTTAATCCTTCACACGTAAATACTAACGAATCCGACATATGAAACAGTCCAATTATTTTAATAATTTCCTCAATTTTTAATTCACCTCCTTTTAGTGCATTATTTGGCGTCACGTGACTCCCAAATCTTCCCTAATTTTCAGAATTTCGCCAGTCCGCCCGTAATAATGGAATAAAAGTCCGCCTCTACATCCTGCTTCTCCGCTAAATAATGAAGCAGTATTCCAATTGCCCACTATTTCTTATTAACCTTACCAACCCACATATTTGATCCTCTTTTCCCCGAGTCCAACCGCTATCTCGCGTTGTGTCTTCTGTACCAGTACCGAGACTCGTCGCCAAGCATAAACACGCCAATATTCTCCAATCTTCGATAACCAGGTGAAACTACCGGCTTTACTGGTAAACACAAAGGGGCTGTGGTAATACTGTGAAAAGTTATACATTCCCTTGCATATAACCGAGAAATTTTTTTTTCTTACCCCTCAACGCTTATTTCCGTGGCTTTGTTTCGAATACGTGAGGTGACGGCTTTTTGTAATAAAAAGGTTCCGGCATGCAAAAATCCTCCTGTTATTCTCACGCGATTCGCCATGCATATCCACTTGGCGAGCTAATAATTCTCGAGGAAAAACATTCCCTGAAATGTTTTTTGCACTTGGGTTCTACAATGGATCGTCCATTATATATGAACGAAATTATTTATTCAAGCACACGAAAAAATAAAATCTTAAATTAAAACACTGATTAAGACATTCTTATGTTCTCCTTGATTTTATTTTCTAAGACTTGCTTTTCTTAGTGAGCATCCATTTATAAACCGAAACATCAGGTTTGAAATATTCCTGATGGTACAGTCCGTCAATTTTCAATTAATTATTCTCAAAAGTTTAATGACAAGTTATTTCTCCTGCGATTTTGGGTTTTTTCTTCCTCTCAATTAAATTTTTCTTCGTCTTGTAATGAATAATGTCGCTTTCGTTAATGTCACTTTTGACCTAAAATTTTCTGCACTTATCGGAGAATAAATTAAAAATACAATTGGCGACTAAGGAAAATTGTAAAGTCCTCTAAACATTCAAATCATGTGGAAGGTCATGAAATAACTCGATTCTTGATATAATTCACCATTTCCTCCGACAGTTTCCCCGGATGTTCCAGGATCGTTATTTCCGCCGCAATGCTCCCTCCAACTGCTAATCGCCATTCCAACTATCAAAAATTACTCCACCATCAAATTCCACTAATCTGCTCTCCCAAATCCCCGTAAAAATACTCATAAATCAGAATTTCCAAATTGTTGGAAATTCGAATAGCTCTCACACCACTCACCGCTTCCATCACCCTTGAAAGAACTGGAACTACGCAAAGTTTCCAGCGGCACGAATAGAGATTTTGTGAATTCAAGTCACGATCATTGGTGGTTGCTATCCCCAAAGCGCTCGACGCCATCACTGGAGGCTTGCGGTGCAGGTGATGGTGGAATCCCATCACACTCTGCTCTAAATTCGCGATCTACGATTCTCCGGGCCCGTTCACCGCTCAAACCCCGTTCCCGCCCTCTTCGCCCTTTAGGCGAAGTACCCCAGTTGCATTGTCATGGTGTGTTTTGGCCCAACGCCGCCCGTCCATTGTACGCCCGATGACAATGCCATGATGAGCGACCATTCTCCATCCCCAGAAACTCTCTCGCTGCCTATCAATGCTTTCATGGACGCTTCTGCGGACAGCTTCAATCTCTCTGGCTCGCCCAGCCAATGCGACATAGGGCTTATGAATTTTTATGTTAGCTGGGGGATTATTATTTCGGGCATTGATATTATTTCCAAGCAGATTAGCAGGAGATGAACAGTCCATTTGCGAAACAGTGGACGAGAATCGAATATTGGAGAGGGTAGTTCACGTGAGGGAATATGTAAATTCTATTTTGACAATTTTTACTCAAAACGAGGACGATTATTTTTCGCTTCTAAATCCCACAATTTATCCACAATTCTTCAATTTTTTTTCCCGAGCTCAATGTTTCCTATTTACCCTTCCCACCCCCCGACCTCGCTGTACCGCATTCGCCAAGGACCAAGGAAAAACCTCACCCTGAGGGGAAAACCTTGGCCAGGTACAGTCGTCCCCTTTTAGAAGACTACCGCTCGGCAGTGAATCGTGAGATTAGAGTGCTACAATTTTTTACAAATATTGACCGCCGGTGACGGGAAGCGAACCCAGATCATTGGCATACTAGTCTAGCACTCTAACCACACAGACACTGCCGTCGTTGACACACGTTACGTATATTATTTTTAAAATTTAGTGCTTGGAAAAAGTAAAACAGTATTTATGTATTTTTTATATTTAAAGTTATGAGAAAAAGGATTTTTTTTGCGTTACCATTGAAGATAGTTAAATCCTCAATATTTAATAATTTAACGGTTTATCAACCGAAGAAAAATTACTTCTTCTAGTAAAGGTAAAATTGTTGCAAGTGTCGTTAGGTACCGAATATTAAAAAATGAATGTTCCATTTGTTTTCTAGCGATTTATGCTGAAATGAAATGGGGTCATTTTTTGGAAAATAACAGTACTGACAGATCGAATGTTAAATGTGTCAATGTCTCAATTTACAATGCTTCATTTTTTTCAGCACTTTACGATGGAATAAAATCGTGTTCTACTATTCGAAAAATAAAGTTACACTTCGATTTATTACTTCATTTCATTCACCATTGGAGCGTAAATAAATATTCTGACGTCAAGTCGATTTCTTTTTATGCAAACCACCACAACCCGGGCGATTTTACAGATGAGGAAATATCGAGACGAGCAGTGTATTTGCATTAAATAAAATTGATGTACATTTAAAGTCCATTTATATCAGATGGTTTGGTTTTATGTGCCGATTATTAAAAATAAATATCCCCTGAAATGGGATTTCTGACATTTCGTAGCCTTTTATTTTTTCCCAGAATTTATGACAGAGTAACATCGAGTTCTACTTTTTGTAAAATAAAACTGATGGCAAGTGGAATCGTACGATATTTTTATTTTCAAATTTATGACTTGATTTATTGCTTTGCTTCATTCATCATTGAAGCCCTAATAAATGTTCTGGGATCGAGTGGATAATTCACTCATAGACAGACATCAAAATTGTCAAACGGAAAAATACTTTCCGGGCTATTTTAGAGATAAAAAAGTATAAATTTTATACAAAAATATAACAATATAAAGTATAAAATATATACGTTTCTATAAATCCGGAAAAGTGTGGATTTTGCAGTCCTACCATAAAAAATACGTACACCTCAGATCTCGAATAGAATCGAAAATTTATCGAAAGTCGGTTACGCTTATTGCTTATTGG
Organism: Psyttalia lounsburyi; assembly: GCA_030522865.1. Taxonomy (NCBI): domain Eukaryota; kingdom Metazoa; phylum Arthropoda; class Insecta; order Hymenoptera; family Braconidae; genus Psyttalia; species Psyttalia lounsburyi. The sequence continues at coordinate 2,742 of JAPYZN010001733.1, read as the reverse complement.
TTAACTGGCACCTAAGGCGCTTAATTTTTAATTTTCAATTTGAACTGTCACAAAAAGTCATCAAAATGAATAGAAAAAATTTCATTGAATAAGTTTTACGAAAACACTTCCAGAGAGTTTCGTATAAACTTCTGTTCTGAAGATATTTCGAAAACTATTCGCAACTACGTCTCATGAAAAATCTTGAAAAAAAACTCTCAGTTGATTAATGATAGCTCCAAATCCGCCTGAAACTATCCCTTATTGAAATTGTTTTCCTCTCGTCACGAGTGAAATTTTCAGACGTTAAATAATTCAAGTGTTGAATAAAACTCCAAGACAAATTGAAAAAGTCAATGTAAGAAGTGACAGGAAACCCGTAACTACTGTTGAGAGAGAATTCGTGTCGACTGGGCGAGTTAGACAGCCTCGAGGATTAGGATTTGATTTAGATAAGCTCAGTACCTCTTTCGCAGACTTATCCCAGGAACTCTCGTCTTTATTCCCTGAGCGAACGACGAAACAAGACCAGAATCCTATTTCAACAACAGAGGCAAAATGCCTGAGAACACTTTTACTCCAGAAGCTCGAGCATTTAAATGGGTGAGAGGAAATTACAGAGTCGAAGTGGAAGAGATGTTCACAGTGTGTGGTAGGAATTCAGGTTATTTTAATTTTACTGGAGAGTTTGCCGACTTTTGTTTACCGAGGGGTTTGTTCCCTGGAGTTCCAGAATGGAAGTGGCAGAAGGACCCAGGATTTATCACTGAAAAATATATTCAACTTTCGAGTACTTACGAGCTGATCGTCGTGTCCACGATGTGGAACACGTATTTGTATTGTTTTGGCGGCGGGGGAAGAGGGGGGGGGGGGAGGAGGAGGAGATTAAGAGATTCTACGGTTGTTGGGTGAGAATGATGGAAATTCAATTGTTTCGCCGAGGTTTTACGGGTTTACAAGAGATATTGGTGGGGTTCAGATATTTATTGGGAGCGAAGACACATGGAGGAAAAGGAAATGCAGAAATCCCCGCCACGGCAGATTTTGCATCTGAAATCTATGAGATGGAAGTCCTGAAGCAATTTTATGCAAGATTTTCACTTTAAAACAATTGTTTACTTGGAATTTGTTTATTCTGTCTTGTAATGAGATTTTCTATCACTTAAGATTTATCATTTAAATTTTTAAACATTATCTACTTGTCCAAAGAAGACAGCAGATGATTGAGAAAAAATTGAAAAGAATAATAAATGTCAAAATCACTAAAATTGATTGAAGCGAAATTAATTAATTCCTTTGAATATTCTGCATGAAATACTCCAACAACAGAAATAAGACAATTATAATGAACAGCCTAAATAAATTGGATAATCATATGATTTTTTAGAAGAAATCAATGTTAACCTGTGTCAATGTACGTGTGTATGGCCCGATGGCCCTGAGGCGAGAATGTGAATATTTTTGATAAATCGTCAGATGAAAATGCGAGAGGCTTAATAATTTAAATTTCGACTGTTGCAGCCTGTGCCACAGTTTCCCGGGGGGATAAAAATAAATTTTGTTTTCGTAGCGTCAATGCTTTTACGACGATTAAAATATGATGGAGAATATCATTGTGACCAATGTTCTGCGTAATAAAATAGAATTCGCTACAAAAAGAATGATAAAATCGTAACGTCCCTAGAATTGAGTTCCCTCCATCATTCAACAAAGCACCTCGATAGTCATCTACCCTCATTCCTCAATAGACTCAATTAATTCATCCATTTACTCAACAATAAACCTAATAGAAGCCTTTCAATCTACCTCAATACCCATTTTGTCGCGATAAAACAGTTAGAGGCCGAGTAAAAAAAGTAATTGTGAAATCTTTTGTGTACAATTTCAAGACGATACACATCTGATCACTGGTACTCAACACAAATCGCTTATTGCCTTTTGCCACGCGCCACTAACTCACTTCTTTCTCAGGCGCTCGACGCTGTTGTCCTCGTAAATTTCATACCTCACGACTCTGGTTTGCTCGTGTCCTCGATGCTCCGGGTTATGGACAAGCTTCGGGGATTACGAGATAGCTCTCGTGTTGGATCAAAGTTTACGACTTTGTATCAGAGTTAAGCGATCAGGCTATTTTCCGAAATATATTATCGGTTGGGCGACGACATTTTGAAGCCACATATGCTTCTATAGAAGAAAACGTCATGAAGCATGACGACAATCTATAAAAATGCACAAAGTGGCAAGCACGTTTAGGAAAAAAGAGGAAATTTAATGGACCGTTTATTACTGATTTTCAGGACAGCCAGACTGAATATAACTCAGGGGCAAACATTTATATTTCATGTTTTATGGAAAATTCAGTGCAATTTCTGAAATTTCAACAGAACGAAAATGAAAGTTCGTCAATGGACTCAAATTTCCAATAGCCGAAAATTTTTTGCCGTAATTTTTTATTAAACAAAATTAAGGTAAGTAATATTATGAGATGAAAACATTGTGTAATTGATTAATTATAAATGATTGCAAAAATCCCAAACGATCCAAATTTCAATAGACCCATAAACTTTTTGTTATTTTGCAATTTTTTTTTTTCAACGGATGTAGTGGACGATTGTACCGCTTAAGGAGCTTCGTCACCTATCTTATGGGAATAGAAGTAAATGGACTCGAAATTTTAAGAATATAATATCTGAATAGCGAAAAATATACTCCCGAAGTCCCGAAATGCTGCACCACACCGATTCTTCAAAAATAAATATTGAA